>ML778056.1:271359-306548 GCA_009831015.1 Picea engelmannii | reverse complement strand
CACCATATTATAACTTAGTACTTGTTTTTTACCATATTTAATAGTAATTCATGAATAGTTTTGCATGTTGCTTAGGGAATGGATTTTAAGGTGGAATTTTCTATATATCATACCTTTTTTCTCTAATTTCTATTCCAAAGGATGTGTGTAGTATCAATCAGGTCAAACTCTACTAACCAAGGGATATAAAGAGGCATTGAATCCTAGAACCAAGGGATTTTCTCTCCCTAAGAATGCTACCAACCAAGAATCAAGGGACATTGTCCCCACCTACCTCTAGAGAACTCTCTGTTAATTAATATCCACTAACCAACAACAGTTCGATATCATATGGGATTAACTGAGAACCCATATTTCCCCATTTTTTTCCTCAACTCAAGGAAAGAGGTTAAGTTCTCAAGATATATACAAACCTCTAGCATAGGGAGAGGGGGACATATTTTTTATAATATTGTATTAATCTTTTTCTCCTAATACTTTTATTGGAGACTTAGAGACTTGTTTCTATTGATATATTGTTGATGTTGATGGAATAAACGTGGTCCTGTTGTTATCTTATTAGAATTTTATCAATGTTCCTTATGATTATTGGGTAGGTCCCACTTAAGAGGACTTAAGGACCTTGTTGCAATTTCTTTAGTTTTCTTTTCATGTTAATTAATGGTTAGTTATCATTTCATTCTCTTTTGAATATTAACATAATTTTCCATGATTAATTCTAGGTTCTATCAATTTGTCATTAACTGGTTAGTTTCAATAGGTATCCTATAGAAAGGTTCAACAACCTATTGGAAGACTCTTGGGTGTCTTTTCAAGGCCGAGAACCTCAAATATGTTACATTTTATTTTAGTCTAGATTTTTTTTATGGTTCATAAGATTCATACTATCTTTTCAACCTTATTTATGGATTACTTTCAAGAGTTTCTTGTAGGACTATTGCAGTTCTTATAGAAACTATACAATTCTTGTAGAAACTTCCTATAGGATTTTTTTAACTCCACATTTGAATTTTTATTAATATTATTTTCATGAAAATAACAACAAACAATAAATATACATATGGCTTTTTTTTTATCCAAGGGTTAGACATAAAGTATCTCATTTGGTCCATGTATTAGTTTAGCTTCTTTAATTACAATTTTATGTCATACACTATAGATAGTTCAATTTTTTCATTCAGTTCTTTTTTCATGGTTTAGTATGCTTTATTTCATGTCATTAGACTAAATTAATTTTTCTACAATATATATTACTTCCTCTTCCAATTTGCTGTGATTTTTATTCAAACAATAGTTTAAAACTTCTTTTTTCCATTTCAATTTCCTGCACCATTTCATGCATTTCAACCCTTGATCAATTTGAGACATATACTAGTGTCACTGCATACTGCATATACATTGAACATCACCTCTCAAATTTGTATGAACCCTGGCTTGAAAAATTAAAGTAATAATCCAAGGATGCAGTAGCATTATTGATGTTAATCTAAGGCCTATCACTTTTTAGCACTGTCGCTAGGGAGGTTCTAAAGTCTGCATATCATTTTCATTTTCGGTTTCTTTTGTGTGACTTGGAGAAGTAGAAAATATACCTTAGTCATAAGGCCAACTTCACTGTATAATATTTGTATTGTAAAATCCCAAGTGCTTCCACTTCGAGTGAGTATTGTTAGCTCCTTGTCACACACTCTTGCATTATATAAAAATAAAAAATAGTTATAATTTCTTTAATTTCATGAATGAATATACCTAGATATAGGAAAGGAAACTTTTTACCAAAAAAACCCACACAAAAAATAGGTCCAAGAAATCCATATATTGGTCTTGAAACACTTGAGAGTTTCTTAGAAAGGAAAGATAGAGAATTTGAAAATATTTTAGAAGGACAATCTCCCTCACCTCATTCTATGGATGGTGAATAAGAGATTGTAGAAATATTTGAGTTTCCCATTCATGAATCCAATGGAGATACCAAGATGAAAATTATTAATCCTTCTACCTTACCTCATTTTCATGGAATTATTTATGAATATCTTGTAACTTTATTGTTTGAGTTTGTAGTTAAATGCATGACATATGATTATATTGTTGATGAAAACAAGCTCAAAATTTTTCCTTATACCTTGAAGGATTCAACTCTGTTGGTTATTATTCTTCCTATCTACTTCTTGGATGACCCAGGTTCAGATCTGAATAGGTTTCCAACAAAACTTTCTAAAACTATTGGCCCTCCTAGTAAACTAGAAGGAAATGTGGAACACAAAATGTACTGTACAGTCTCACCTAAGATAGTTTTATGGATGGCTGCAAATATCAAGTGCTTGTAGCCTAGGAAAGAGTCAGGATCTAGGATTGTAACTAATATTTATCAAGCCCTAACTAATTACTCAATTTATTATTATTAAGGCTCATTCATATATTAAGTCTATTCATGCATTCTAACATATCTGTCCTATAACAGATCTCATAGTATTATCCATTCATCCATTCATAATATAACTACTTACCGAAGGTAAATATGAAATAAACATGACACATAACACAGGTGTTACTATGGTTCACCCTCTCGTGGGCTACATGCACACAGATCTGGCTTCTTATGCTCTTTTATTATATTCCTATAATATATGGTGCTTCATGCACTATAATTCTGAACATACAATCATGAAATAGGTTCCACAACCTCTATGAGGTTGACTAGATCGTACTAGGCTCCTCAGCACATGATCTAACCCTCAAGATCTAGCTACTTGACTCCCCTACAACTCAACAGCGTACAAAAATGGTATCGAATCTTACAATCATTCTTCTAATCGATAGAAAATATCTTCAAGAAACCTATACCTCCTAGGTACTTATTTATACTAAATCACATCTTATCAGTCACTAGAATCTCTTACAAAAACCCTAACCCTAGTGTGTTTAGGTTTTTTTGCATGCTTTCCTTGCATTATTTCCTCCTTTGCATGCATATTTTCCTTCCATGTGTTGCTTTTCCTTCCAGCTTTATTTTTCCAAATTAAGATTTACTTCCCAAAAATGGAATTTTCCGCAATATCAGCCTACTCCAAATAGGCCCCCAACACTGACATGTGGCTCATCCTGATCCACCTAAGCAGTGTGCGCTCCCTTGAAAGCCTCTGCAAAGATGTGGAACTTGTCTGAAAGTTCCCTTCCCCTTTCCTGGACGTGTGCAACCTTCTATGTAAGTGCTTCTGATGCTTTCACTGTGATATTCTCCTGGATCATTGCTATGCACTCTACCTATTCTTGCGCCATGTTCTTATTCTCCTCCTCCAACTGTGTGATCATCTGCACTAGTTTCTCTTGAAGGGGTTCAATATGCACATGTATTTCCTTCTTCTGCATCTGGACTGCTTTTAACTTTTCTTACAACTTCTTCATATCCCACGTTCCTTTCAGATGCTCTGTGATACTCATCTCCTTCTGCCTCTTCTTGAGGTCTTGGATTTTTGTGCTTACTTTTACTTCTTCCTAGTCCCACTGTTGGACCTACTTGTCTTCCTCCAATGCTGTCCAAAGTTGTGCTACTCTGTCAAAAAATCATGTTGTTGCACTGACGTGTTTTTCCATCTCATTGATTTTCCTTGCAGCTTCATGTTTCCTCTGCTCCTTCACCTCCGGGGGAGTCATGGAGTTGAGTTTTTCTTTTAATTCCTCGATCTCTTATAGGTACAAATCATTTGTCTTTACAATAAGGTCAATCTTCTCCACTGTACTTCGCTCTTCTTCTTGTGTGTTGTTTGAGATTCATTTGTATGTCATTTTCAATCCCTACTCTAGCTTGTCTGTGTGTTCTTTATCCTCCTTGGTTTCAATATTGACTTGCGTGACCACCAAATCTAAGGTTTCCTTTCCATTCCTTATATGCTGTAATTATTCTATGTTTGTTCTTGCACGTGAATTCACCTCCTACGCGACAGTAGCCTAAATCTTGTATAATTATTTAATCGATATTGTTGCCATTACCAAATATACCTATGCTAGATCCTTTAGTGGTGTCTAGTCTATGGATTCATCCATATGCAACATGTTGGATGTGACTTGGAAGTTTGGGCTCGCTTGTGCTATAGTTTGGATGGTATCTTTCTCACTCAATGTGGCCCTTGCCTCTGCTTCTATTGTTGCAGGGAAGGACTTTGTTCCCCTTTCAGGCATGTGCACTTCTCTCATATGTTCTAGGACCTATCTTATGTCAGCCAACTCATCTTGAATTCAACCCCTTTAGTGTTGGGCATCTTCGAACTCCTCAGTTGTGCATTCCTGTAATTTATTTTCTATGAGGTCAATGTCATTCTCAGTAATCGTGTACTCTGGAAGCCGCTTGTGTAGCTTGGAATTCTTGCACAACCCGCCTGTATGTATGATTGGCCACTTGGGTTGCCCTGTTTCCTATGGGGTGGTTGTCGAGGGGGTTTATTGTGTCATTGTATCCCCCATTCCTTATTCTCCTTGTGATGCGAAAGTGTCATTTTTGCCTTCTTTTGAGGGATATGAGATCCCTTTAACTCAACAACAGGAACCAAACATGCTTAAGAGGCCTAATTAGACTCATAATCATTTTATGAGTGGTAAGGTTCTCCAGATTTGTGATTTGGATGGAATTATCGATGGGATTTAATCATGACTGATAAATATGTATTTTTTGTGAAACCTTTCCTCCGGATATGAAATTCTCTTTTTGGTTCTTTTCTAACATTTGTAACAAAAGAAATATAGAGCTTAAACTAAATGGTAGAGGGAAGTTAATATGTGTTGGAGAAAGCTAGTTTTTGGGATAACCTTTATACCTTAGCATGCAGACGAAGAAGATATAAACTACTTCAAAATAGAAATAATATCATTGTGAATTGTAGACATTCAACATCATCTGAGATAAAAGTTACATAAAGAAAATATATACGTGACCAAAATTTAGTGATGGAAAAGTAATTTTCAATTCTCTATTATCAATCACATGTTAACACAATTGATTTCTATTCATCAACTAGAATAAAAGAATTGTCACAACATTATAAGATAACTTAAATAATAGATACACCAACTCTTACTCAATACAGAAACAAATATTGAATTCAAAGAAAATGATAATCCCCCTCGGTCCAATCACATTTACGCCTCAAATCAAAGAAGTGTCTTTCATTCTTAATAGAACTTATAATTAAAATAAATTGCACATAAATAATTCTCTTACTATTATAACCCTAAATTGCACCAGACATGCTTAGCTGACATTAGGCCATCTCATTTTCCTTATTTGCCAAGCCACTACTGAACAGTTTCTTAAAAAACACTCTTTTTAAAGTCATACATGCCCTGCTCCACTACTGCACGCGTGTGTACGCTGGCTAACCCACTACAACCCACATATACCTAAAAAGCACAAAAAATGGAAAGTTGCATATGGAACACATAGTTTTGGGTAAGTTAACTAAACTGACTGACCACCCATAGTTGGTCATTCGACCAAATACCTAGCCCTTTATAGCCTATAAAAGAAGGGGTAAGGGTCCCATTTGGAAGGAGGAAAATCATAGCAAAGAAACTATACCTGATTTAGTATTCCCCTTGCCCCAACCTTTTGCAACTATTGTGTGAAGAGAAACATATACAAAAGTAGTTGGAGCACAATTGAAGAGGAGCCCAAAACCAGATTCGAGGACCAGTGGTTGATCTCACCATTGTAAGTTTACTTTTGTCAGATTAATAAAAGAATTACTTTTCTCGTCCCGCCATATGAGATTGTCAATATTTGAATTTGATTATATTTTTATAGAATCTCAAACCCATTAGTTTATAGGTTATATGCATGTGGAGTTCTTTGTTTGTATTTTTATGAATGTAGGTTAGCATTGGGAGGAGAGTTGCAGTCAAGGAGTGACCAAGCATTAAAGGGATCAACATCAAACACGGAAACTAAGGTACAATAATTGGATCTCTTTAGCCTTGTATTTGCATATGAGTAATGGGAGTTATGCTTGGGATGTTGGTAAAAAGTAGGAGACTTTAGGTCATTTCTGCATGCATGATAAAACCCTTAATGCTATTCCATAGGAGGAATTTACCACCCACAACATAATTGGAAACCATACTGGGGAATCTCTAGGGTTTTCTGGGGATACTTTTTGGGTATTTTAGAATTGGTTTATTACCTGTTTTCTGAGTTTTTACAAGAGTCTGAGCTTGTAGGGATTCTGGTTTTCCATACCAGTACCCCCTGCATGATTTCTTGATTGTTTGATTTTTATTTCGGGAATTTATAGAGGTATATGTGGCCTGTAGAATCCCTTCCCATGTATACACGTGCCCTGCCTTTAGACAACCTGCGTATATTCGCTGGGCTGCTGACGTGTTAGTTGCGTGCTTAAGTCCATAATTTTTTTTTTTAGAGCCAGTCATCCTCTTTCCCTGTCAGGAGTGATCCTTCTCAGGAGTTTCCTAGATTTGGTCATAGTCTATGTGTTGCAGTATATAGCATAGGAATAACCTCAGATTAGATTTGTTTGATCAAAAGTTTCCTTGCATTCTCTTTGCCAAATTTATTTTCTCTGTCTCTGAGGGACTCTGGTTTTCAGTACCAGTGCTCCCTGCCTATGATGGATTGTGTTTTTCACTTTTTTGAGCATTTACAGAGCTATAGGCACCCTTCAGTAGTTCTTCATGCATGCATACGTGCTCTGCCTTTGGACAACACACCTATATGTGCTATCTACTATAGTGACAGTCACGTATCTATGTTGGGGAGATATTTTGACAGAGAGAGACAATCATCCACTTACCTATCAGAAGCCAGTCTTTTCAGGGGTCCTTTTGGTCTCTGCCCTGGTCTCTATGATCATGGTTGGTAGCCTAGGTTTGACCATAGCATAGTTTCCTTTTCATCAAACAAATTTCTTGAATTTTTTGTAGTAGAGTCTTAGACAAATCTGTGAGTCTTTTTGAGATCACCCTTTTTTTAGGTTTGGTCAAGTGACTCCCTACGATCCGCAATAGGGATAGAAGTGATTTTTGGTTTCTGTTTTGTCTTCACTTTATATTTTTTCCTGCTTTAGAAGAAAGAAAAAGGAATCCATTTTTCAATTCTAGTATTTGGAAGCATGTTGAAATTTTTAACCTCTTGGTTTGGTTAAAGAGTTGGTTGTTTGCATTAATTAATAGGAAAAAGATTATTTTCATAAGTTATTGACTGATTGACTTAGGAAAATAAGTATCTCATATTCAAGCGAAAGCTTGTTTGATTTTTCAGTTAAAATATATTTGAAAGAAAAAGTTTGAAAAGTTGGTTTAAAAATATTTTAAAAAGAGAAAACCTGAGTTTGTCAAGAAGAAGTTATTTTGTTTCCAACTTGTTGTTTATATTCTCTTTCATCTCTCAAAACATCACTAGTTTCACTTTCATAATTTTGACTTAAGACGAGCCCAAAAAATTAATGATTAACTAAATCAACTAGACTTTATGTTTTGTAGGGTACATCAATTAGTCTAGGCTAGAGCCTTGATTTAGGATTGGAGAGGAAACTCTTCAAGGATGAAAAAAAAACACAAGTGTCTATGCTAGGGAGTGTCAAAAGTCTAGTATCGTAAAATTTATCTGGGCCCCCCTCTAACACAGGGGCTAAACACAAGGTTGCATAAGGAAAGGTAGTGGAGATAACCCCTCCAAAGCCAGACCAAACGTTGTGGGGAATGCATATACAGGGTTTGTCTTGGGATTCCATTGATTGCATTTGCCACAGATCTTTGTGGGTCTCGAATCCGTTCGAGGTCCTCAGTCGTCTTCCAGAACACTTTCTTTCGATACCCTTGATAGGCTTCGGGCTTAATACCCTGCTCATTGCGGTCCACCCGACTTTCAACTGTACCCGCCTGGTGATTGTTTGTGCACTGGCAACCTAGTTGCCTATCTTTCTAGTGACTTACATAGGTGACTGCGGGGGTATACCGTGGTACCTAGGACATACATTGGGCCAAACTTTGCAAAGTATACCTGGAGGGTGCTTCTATATTTGAGTTTCACTTGCACCGGTAAGTTTCTCTAGTGTTGTTTGTTGTAACTATTCTTCCAACTAGTTAGTGACTTCTTGTTTTATCTCATAGGTACATTTTTAGTGCATGTTGGTTTTCAAATGATTATAGATTTCCCTAGTGTTTCTTTGATATTCTCACACAGTGGAGGATCATGAGTTTTTCCAGTCGTGAAGGATTGTGAGCCTGCCATTGGTTGACCTTGAACCCCCCCGCCACCACTAAGGCAAAAATTAGACCAGCAAGGGTCTTTTGAGACAACCAGGTTACAAGAAACTATGCCCAACCCATCTTCGAGAGAAGAACTTTCGATTCTGGAGGAACCAATCATTTATGATATCAGAGTAGAGGCTCTTGGTCCTTACAACCCTCCCATCACTGATCTATCGATGCCCACCATCGTACAGGTTCTACCTTACAAGTGTCTGGTAGTGTCATTAGCAACAATGGAAGAAAACACTGCCAATTCTTTAGGGAATATTGATATTTCCTTCACGATTGTCACTAGTGGGGGTGTTCCACCTCCTAACTAACTATCGTCAGTCTGAGCCACCATGGCCTCGACTGCTTCTACCTTAGGAAGTGGTCTGATTCCATCTATGGAGACGATCAGTAATTTGTTTCCTCAAAACATGATGGGCTCTCCTTTCTCATGCAGGATGCCTGGCTTCGGTACAAGTACTGTACTTTCCTCTTCCACTTCACAAAATTTGGGTCTCGGGGCAGGGTGTTCCAATGCTCCTCTGCAAATATCTATTGGGGGCACTTATGTACCCTTTATCTCTTTCCCTTACGGTGGGGGTCATATACCCCCTTCGTCCCCCTCGCTCAGCGATGTTCCTCAACACTTCGTTGGGACTAACATAAACTTGTTTGGATCAGATAGTCAAGCACTCCCTCATTATAATATGTCGGTTGGTTCGACACCTTTCTCTTTGTTCGGTTCATTTGGGAACAATGCTTTCTTGTCAGCTGTCATTTTGGCCAAAGGTAACCCCGATTATGGATTACCACATCTTGTACAGGGTATTATTCCTGCACAGGGGGCACACTTAGGAATTCCTTCCTCACAAGGATCTTGGAATCCATGGCAGGGACCAGTCCCCTTTCCAAGGATGTCGATCGGGGGCAACACTTTCCATACCCAGTGGAAACCCGGGCAAGGCCCAACACCTATGCCCATCGGATCGACAGGGGGAAAGCCCTCCCAAAATCCTTGGAATGTGACGCAAGCTCAACCCTTTACATCTTATTACAGGAACAAAAAAATGATGTCTCAACAAGCACCCAATCCGTACACTGGTCACAATCATGTTTATTACCAGAGCCCTGGAAAACAACCTGAATTTTCTTGGCAACCTGGTTCCAGTCAAACCCTAGGCTCCCTTTTCCCCAGCTACAATACACAACCCAAAATACCATTTCTGGAAACCTTGCACTTGTCAGATGTGACAAGGCTTTTAAATGACTCAATTTTTCATGATCTGAGTTGGACTTCCCATGTCGACCAAGTTGCCTTCGGACATTCCCAAGTTTGAGGCAAATCCTAACGAAGATCTTGGTGATCACGTGACTACCTTCCACTTACGGTGCTCATCCAACTCGTTAAGGAATGACTCCATTCAGTTGCGATTGTTTCAACGCACTCTAATAGGGAGTGTTTTGAAATGGTACATTGAGCTCAACCGCTCATGATACTCTTCCTTCGACGAATTGGCAATGGCTTTCCTGAACCATTTCCAATTACCTGTGAGATACGACATTGGCACCGAATTTCTAGCCAATTTCGATCAGACAAAAGAAGACCATATCTCAGATCATATACGAGAATGGAGATGTTAGAAGAGTTTGATCAAAGTGCCAGTCCCACTAGTATTCCTGCTAGAATGGTTCCTTAAGTCTTTGGTACCCCAATTATATAAAGACTTCACAACATCCAGAGTGTTTTCTGAGGAAGACTCGATAATGAGAGTGCAAAAGCTAGAGCTAATTTACTCTCAATATGGTTTACTCTACAAGATTTTTCCAGATGCATCTGGTCAATCCTTGACAAAACCAAGAAAAGGTATGGACCACATGCTGATGGAATTATTGGTTCAACACAAACCAAGCCCATTGATCCATTGTCAAATCAATTGCAACAATTATCGATACAACAGACATCGGCCAACCAAACCACTGGTTCGGTTTCTCCCCCTACCCAAAATTCGGATGTACACAGTGTGCAAATGACAAACCCAAAGGCCACCCAACAGCCTGATGGAAAAAAAAAACAACGGAAAAATGGTAAGGGGGATAAGAAACCCACCGATAATTTTGGCAGGGGCGACATTGAAAAGAAGAAATCAAAGTATCCTTGTAATCTTTGCAAGGAAGACCACCTGACACATTAGTTCCCTCAACTTGTGCAGGCCCGGAAGTTATTGGAATAGAAAAAACCTGGCATGTTAATGAACCCTTTCCTACATGGGAAAAAAGTAACTCAAGCCTCCACAAGCATTGAAGGGGGAAGTCAAGGACCCCCTCCATCTTCAAGTAATCCTTCATCTGCAAAAATCTATATGATGAAAGGTGATGCTTATATAATGACTAGAGACATGATTACAGAAATCCAGGCACCTCTAAGAAGGGTAAAGAAGCCGAAAACCCACCTCTTCCTCTTCAGATTAAGAAAACATTGGGCAAAACAATGACACACATTACCAAAGGTGCATTCAAGAAATCTTCTTAGAACCCAAATGCAAGGGTCACCCAGAACTACTCTGTGGTGGAAGATTTATCACAAACCACTTGTGTGATGTTTGCTTTGGAAGTCCTCCAGAGCTGCCCTTCCCAGAGAAAGGTCCTGTTAGCTGCCTTAGGCTCTACCAAGACTTGTAATCTAGGAACAATCATGCTTGATACCTCCAACTTAAAACCTCGTCGCTTTTCAAATAGTAGTGGCTTACACCATGAAAATTTTTACCTAGAATATTTTTCGTACAACGGTGGATGAGGGTGCCTTGACATGCGTGATGTCTTTAGCATGTTGGAAGGCCATCGACCAACGCATTTTTTCTTCATCACATACTCTGCTTAAAGCTTTTGAGGGTCATTCTTTTAGACCACATGGGATTATCCCCTCTTTCCCCATGCAGTTAGGGGGAAAAACCGTGTGTGTCGAAGTTGAAGTGGTCGATGCATCCCTCGACTATAATGATTTTTTAGGCAGGAGTTGTACCTATGCTATGCAAGCAATGGTCGGGAAATTGTTCCAGGTCTTGTTGTTTCCTCACAAGGGACAAATTGTGACCATTGATCAGTTATCCTTCTCCCATCCTGATCCGTCATCGAGACTCTCCACAATCCCGATGATTGATAACCCCCATCCTGGCATCATCAATGTAGGGGTTGGTTTGTGCCCATCATTGATGGGTAATTTCGATTACCCACCTCTGATCGACAATGTCCATTATATGATGGTTTTCCCTGACTAGCCTTGGGCTGTAATTTTTCAAAAAACGTTGTTTCACATGACGTACTTTCATGATCCATGGACCCTTCCTTCCCCATCCGCTATGATGGAAGGGACAAATAACCATGGCATGGCCATGCCCTTTTCCACGATAGAAGTTTCTTACTTGATCATTCAACGAGATTCTTCCGACCCCGATCCGACTCCAACACAAGAATTAGATCTGGTGCTCGAGCCTATTTGGGCTCAAGGTTCCCTTGCTGATATAGATTCTTTAGACTTAGTATTGCCTTCATACGAAGTGATTATTGAGGCAATGACTAGTCCAGACAGAACCTAGGATGATCTTCATCATAGATCTTACTTCCTCCCAGAGTTAAGACGAATTGAAGCAGGAGAATTCACTCTGACCATGAATGGAGATAAATATTGTTCTATAAATCCTTTGGAAACACACATAGTTTATGTTGAAGGAAATATGGCAACAATAGATGAAACAATACCTATTGACATCTCCAGAACCCCTGGCAGCATGGAGAATGTCTTCATCGGAGCAGACTTCTCCCCTAAGGAGACTCAAATCTACACAAATTTATTTAAAGAATTCTGCGACATGTTTTCCTGGTCTTATGAGGAAATGCCATCCATAGACCCAAGAATTGTTGAACATGAAATCACGACTTATCCTGATGTCAATTCAGTCCAGCAGAAGCTTTGTCCGGTCAATCCTAAGAAAGAAACACCTATCAAGGCTTAAGTAGAGAAACTACTTAAAGTTGGTTTCATCTACCTTGTGTAATTGACTCAATGGGTGTCGAATCTCATGCCAGTCAATAAAAAATAGGGTACGATTCACGTATACACAGACTTTCATGATCTGAACAAGGCCTGCCCAAAAGATAATTTCCCATGCCATTTATTGTCCATATAGTCGATGAATGCACAAGATGTGAGGCCTTTTCGTTCATGGATGGTTTTTCGAGATACAACCAGATACAAATCAAACCTGAAGACAAACACAAAACAACTTTCATCTATCCATGGGGTACATTCTCTTATCGTAAGATGCCTTTTGTTTGAAAAATGTTGGAGCTACGTTTCAGCGGGCCATGTCTTTTTCTTTCCATGACCTCAAACATATAGTCGAGGATTATCTCGATGATTTAGCATCACGATCTCATAAGAGAACTGATCATATAGAACACCTTCGACTTATCCTTGAACGGTGTTGCTACTACTGAATCTTCTTGAATCCAAACAAGTGTAGTTTTTACGTCACATCAGGTCGTCTGTTAGGTTTCATCATTTCAACAACATGGATCATGGTCGATCCCCTTAAGTTTGAGGCAATAGTTCAATTGCCTCCCTTGTGCAACATACCTTAGCTTCAGATTATTTTCTCTGAAGGATAAGGTATGCCGAGATCACAAAGGGTTTTATGCATTTATTGAAGAAGGATGTTCCTTTTCATTGGGATGAAGCTGCTCAACTCTCTTTCACCGCTTTGAAAATCTCCCTCATATCAACCTCTCTGCTTAGGCCACCCAATTATAATAAATATTTCCTATTATACTTGGTCATTGGAGAGTCGACCATCGGTATGGTATTAGTTCAGGAGGATGATTTACTCTCAGAATATGTGATTTATTACCTAAGTTGAGGCCTAGTTGGACCGAAACGCGATTATTCCCATATAGAAAAACTTGCGTTGGCAGCAGTTCATGTTGTCCAACAGTTCCGTCATTATATTTTGTTTCACAAGACCACCGTCATTGTCGTCGTGAATCCATTTCAATACGTATTGACACGACAAGTCACTGACAGAAAAATCAGTAGATGGATAGTTATCCTTCAGGAATTCGACTTGGAATTCATTTCGACGAAATCCAAAAAGTCAATGGTCTTCACGGAACTCATATCAGAACTTTCGATCAACTTAAGTGATGTTATACCCAATGAGTCACCTATCAAAGGAGACATGTTGTTGATCACGTCGTCTGACCCCTGGTATGGAGATGTGCTTGTCTATCTCCATACTTTGATGTGTCCCCCCTCTGCTTCTCATGATGAGCATCATCGTATACACCATCAAGCTAAGAACTATCTCATACTCGAGGACACATTGTATCATTGAGGTGTAGACTGCATCCTTTGTCGATGTCTCACTCATGAAGAAGCATAAATCGTTCTTAACGACTGACACACCAGAGCATGTGGTGGTCATTTGTCTGGGTTGGCAACAACCCAGAAGAGTCTACGAGCCAGTTACTTATGGCTGACATTAATCAAAGATTGTGTTGAATCAGTCAATAAGTGCCACCCGTGTTAGATCTTATCTCAGAAGATGAGGGCACACTCCGCTCCCATGTTTTCCATTATTACTGTTGGTCCCTTCACTAAATGGGGGATTGATTACACTACATTCAAACCCCCGTCAGCAAGGGAGCACCTCTATATCATCACAACAGTAGACTACTTTACCAAGTGGGTCAAATCTATGCCAACATTCAAAGATGATGGGGAGACAAAAAATCTCTTTTTGTTCAACCGGATAATTGCAAGGTTCGGTGTCCCGAGAGAGTTTTTCACTGACCATGACAGTCACTTTCAGAACAAAATGATGACCGAGTTAACATCAAATCTTGGGTTGAGGCAAGAACATTCATCACCTTATTACCCCCAAGCGAATGGTCAGGTAGAGGCTGTAAATAAATCTCTTAAAACCATTATACAACGAACGATCAATTCGGCCAAGTCAAATTGGCATTTGATGTTATATTCTGCATTGTGGGCTTACCGAACATCTGTTAAGACTGCAACCAGTTTCTCACCTTTTCAACTTGTTTACGGGCTATAATTAGTCTTGCAATGCCAAATCCCATCATTAAATTTGGCAGTACAGTTATTGCCAGATACTTCACCACTTGAAGAATGATTACTATATCTCAAACAACTTAATGAACAACGTCGTGATGTGGCCTTGTCTAACGAGTCTCATAAAAAAAAATTCAAGTGTCAATATGATCGATCCATTCATCTTCGTATTTTCTTTGAAGGCGACCTTGTCCTAGTCTATGACCAAGATAACGACCCCCTGGGGGCAGGAAATTTCAAACCCATGTGGTTCGGACCTTTCATTATGAAAGAAGTACTACAGAAGGGCACTTATCGTCTGGTGGAATTTGAGGGAAATGTTTTGGCGGAGCCTAGAAATGGGCTCTACGTCAAGAAGTATTACTCATAAGTGGATCACCTTGGGTGACTTTTTGTAATATATGTATAGTCTTTGTACTATTACTTTTTTGGTTTTTTGTTTTATGGACATGTCGTTTTTTATGTCATCTTCTTCACTGTGGCAGATGTCAAGTGAATCAGAGGTGTTCGTTGGATTCATGGACGATGCTAGTCGGCACACTTGGAGGCTTGCCTCCACAACTTGGGTGATTTTCAAACCTCAAGGCCAATTTCTATCTTCAAGAGGTATATGTTTAGGTGACACCACAAACAATGTCGCCGAATACAACTCAGTTATTGAGTTACTTCGTGACGGTTTGTCACTTGGTATCTCTCACCTCCAGGTCCATTTAGACGCTCAATTGGTTGTGTCTCAGTTAAATGGAGTATACCATGTTCATGATTCTACTCTACACCGACGATTCCTTAGGGTATGTCTCTTAGAACGAATCTTTTATTATATTACATATTTTCATGTTCCTAGGAGATTAAATCAAGTTACATATACTCTAGCTAATCAAATATTAGATTGGCATCTTGCACACATGTAATAAATACACACACATGAACATGTAAATACATTTGTAAAGTAGTTGTAATCCATAAGACATAAAAAGACATAAAAATCCATATATAATATCAAAAATATCAGAGTACGTGGGTGGGCGCAAGCGCCTCAAAAATACGTCTGGTAGAAAGTCATGAGGCTCATGCCCTCAAAAATATACAAGTAGTTCCATTGGCACGTAATTTGTCCAAACTAACTAAGGACGGGGCCCGTTGGCCCTATTATAATGATCAATGATGTTTTCCAAACGTCGAAAAAGACAGACCCACGTCTGTGGTTCCCCCACTACATGAGGCTGCATAGATGGCAACAGATGATCGATCTCTGCCATGGGGACTATGTGAGTAAGTGAGGTAAAGTTATGCTCTACCCATCTCAAAACTCTCTCATCCTCACCAGCTTGAGGTCCCCCTGCTGTTATTGGTCCGTCGGTTGTGGCCTCTGGTCGAGGACGTCATCTAGTCCTCGCAAAATCCACTAGACGCACCGGTCCCACATCTGCACACAATAAACACATATCTGCCAATTACTCTAGTATACAAAAAAATGATATATATAAAAACAACATAAAAATTAAAAAAAAATGAAAAGAAAACTTACCTATCTCTCCTTGTACCACTCCGGGAGGTACGCCCATGTCTGGGTCCCTGGAAAAGTCAATTCGAACATAGGGATAGTCATCTATTACCGAAATCTACCGAGACCACCAATCGAAAAACTTATCGTCGAAGGCCTCAATAGACCTCCCTCCCCCCTCTCACGGCAACAATGTCGCCCATCTGTTTACTATTGGGGAAGAGTCTTTGTGCCCTCATATAATCTCCCTCAGACTCAGACTAGGCACCCTCTCAAAGTAGAAAGCGCAAAGGATAGTACCAAACCCAAATTTTTTGTGCCTCCGCATCCAACACTCTCTCAACTGCCTTTTCATGCAGTCAAGTAATATGGTACTCTAGTCAAATAGTTTTGCATTTAAGAACTAAACCACACAATTTATGTGTTCTCTAGAAGCCTGGTGTAAATCAGCGGATCGGGTAATCCACCCATTCAGTAGAACTATCACTACCAGCGATACGTTGTTGATCTTATGAACCGACACCTGAGTACCCACCATGTCAGTACCTGCCTTGCAATGGATGTTAATCAACTCTGCTATGTTCTGAGGCCTAGAAGGAAATGTACAAAGGTTGACTGGTTCCCCTCTCCTTGAAAGGCCAGTCAAAAAGTAGATATCTTCAGTCGTTGGAGTCAATGAATGTCCCTCAAGCATGAACGCCTCTACGTCCAGGTGTCGGTAATCAATCAAGGCATTCAATAGCCTAGGTTGTGCCCGCATAAATGCACTCTAGAAGAACTTAAACAAGTCGTATTGAGCTAGAGAAGCTACCAAATCAGGGTTATCTGAGACCGCATAATCAAAGTCCTCATGCTCTCTCTCCCTCCAGTGAACATACATTCTGCAATTGACAAAGTCTAGGGGGGATTAACCTTTGCATTTTTTAATTTTCTTTTCATATCTTAGAAGGTATACTCAGGATATAATGCACATAGTTGCATGTGCACACATGCAGTATTTCCTTTGCACGCGTGCACACGCATGTTGTATTAAGACAACCCACGTATACGTAGGGCCAATGTTTTTAAAGGTCGATGTCCCCTCAAAAAAAAAAAAACTGCTTAAATGACATATTTAAATGCAAGGGGGGTTAGTATGTACTTACTTGGTCCAAGCGAAATTTCGTTTTGTCCACTAAAGCTCCTGGAATCAATTATTTTCACAAACGGGTGCTTTTGTATTTTTAGTCAATTTCTCAATTTGCAATAGTGATAATGAGCTGCCAGCTTCTATTTATAGACCTTTTTGGCCACTTTTTGTCAATTTTTGGACCCTTTTGTATTTCTTTCTAAACCGAAAATCATTTAGTATGGTTTAGGAGTTTTCTATGGATTGTTACGATAAGTGTTACTTTGGGTATTGGGAAACCTTTTGGAGATTTGGGTGTTTTTGAAGGTCCTTTGGTAAAAAGTCATTTTTTCAACTTGTTGCATTTAAGTTAGGATTCCACCTCTACTTTCTGCATCTCATTGTCTTTGTCACTATGCCATAGGATCGATCCCACTGATTTGTGACATAGAACCATCATTGTTTCTTTATAAGTGTTGTATTTTAGTGGTAGAGCCTACCTTAACATGGATGCCCTAGGAGACCCTGGTTGAATTTTGGTGTCCATGCCACCACTAATGACTTTAGGCTTAGGAGTCCTTATTAGTTTTTCCTAATCATGAGTTTGAGCCTCATTTGCATGACTTCTGATCACTCTTGACCTCACCCTCAGGACTCCCAAAACACAACGGGTCTTCTTTTAATCCCTTTTCAGACCCTCTAAAAATGAAAAGATTGTCGAGTGATCTTGTTGACCTTCACGCTCACTAAAATAAAATTTGAAGTCATATCTGTCCGGTGGTATTTTACCCCTTTTTTGGTCTGGACAGTCAACTATACGAACACATGTATACTCTAGGAGCTTCGGTTCCCTAGAAGAGTATTCTTAGGTATGATTGTAACCCTTTTTCGGGCCTAAGGGACTAAATTTACAAAAAGGAACCCCCACGGAGTCCATAGTTAAGCTCTTTTCAGACTCCCTAAAATTGAAAAGATCGTCGAGTGACCTTATTATTTCACACTCGTTAAATTGGTCCAGAAGAACATTCATGACAGAGTCCATAGTTAAGCTCTTTTCAGACTCCTTCAAAAGGAAAAGATTGTCGAGTGATATTGTCTTTGTCACACTCATTAAAAGGATTTTGAATAGACATCTGGTTGGTGTTAGTTTACCCCTTTTTCGAAACGACTAGACTATCTTTGAAAAAGGTACCCCAATATAGTCTCCTTTTACGCTTTTTTCAGACTCTCTAAATATGAAAAACTGTCGATCTTACCTTCTCTAGGGTCATTAAAATAACATCGAAGGACATTACCATTATGTGTCTTATTAATCACATTTTCATACCTGCATCTTTGGCCTAATGTCAGCTCCATGTTTCTCTCAATTGAACCATCTAAAGCATGCCTTATACGAAATCCCTGTAGCACTTTTCCTCTGTGTCTTGACACCTTTGGCCCCTGGAGGATTTTTCCTGAGTGTCCTTTTCTTGCATACGTCCCTTTTCCCTGAGCATCCATGTGTTCTGTGCGCTTGGAACTAGTATGTTTGTGACACTTGATCCTCCTTTTTAACGTAGCATTCTTTTATTCTTTTTAAATCTTTCCAAAATTATTGAAAAAGACAAAAAAATCAAATATACCCCAAAAAGAGGAAGGGAAAAGTATTTTCTTTTTATTGGCAACACAATGAGTCACCCTTGGACAAAGCACATAATTTCGTTTGTTCATCAATCCCTGGGATTTAACATGAACTTAGGAAGATATTCTTGCTACATAGAGCCGTGTCCTCCTCCTTTTGGTTATTCTTCCAAACGTATGGAGATTTTGCGGTGCCTCCTGCATCGTGAACTTATGTCAAAATATCATCCCGCCTAAGTCTCATCTTTTGTTGTGATATTGTCCAAGGGAAGTTATTACTAAGATTGATTCGTCCCCCTCTATATATTATCTCTTACCCTCATGCCCGATCATCCCAAAAGCCCAATCAAGTCTTTATTCGAAATCCATGAAGCCCTCAACTTGATCATCAAAATCCTCTAGTCCGTTCCTGACAAGCTGTCGAAGACCTCTAGGTAGTGAATTTGTACACTCATATTACAGTCCTACCTGATTTGTGAAGATTTTGAAGTTGTTTCTCAAGATATGAAGGCCTTATCTCTAGCCATCAGGCCTTATTCGCTTCTTGAAGATGGGTAATATACATTCATATCTTTTTTTATTTCGATATGTAGATCCACTATGTATTGCTCACGGCTACACTTTATATAGTTATATGACATGGATCTACAGTGTATTTGATTGGTAGCCATGATTTTATTTCATTCCAAGCATGGGTATGCCTGCCTCGATGCGACAATTGTTATTTTCCAGATAGCACCTCCCAAATTTTGGTTCCTGGGCTCACTTGTTTCATACGTTCCTGAAGATTGATAATGTATTTTGGCCATCAGATGCTCTTCTGACCTCACACATTAGGGGGCATCTGTTATAACCCTAAATTACAGCAAACATGATTACCTGGCATCAAGCCATCTCATTTTCCTTCTTTTCCAAGCCACTACTAAACTGCTTCTTAAAAAACACTATTTTTAAAGGCATATGTGCCCTGCTCCACTACTACACGCGTGTGTACGCTGGATAACCCACTACAGCCCGCGTATACCTAAAAAGAATGAAAAATAGAAAGTTGCAGATGAAACACACAGTTTTGGGTAAGTTAACTAAACTGAATGAATGCCCATAGTCGGTCACTCGACCAAATACTATCCCTTTCTAACCTATAAAATAAGGGGTAGGGGTTCCATTTGGAAGGAGGAAAATCATAGCAAAGAAACTATACCCAATTTAGTATTCCCCTTGCCCCAACCATTTTCAACTATTGTGTGAAGAGAATCATATACAGAAGAAGTTGGAGCATAGTTGAAGAGGATCCCAGGACCAGATTCAAGGAGCAGTGGTCGATCTCACCATTGCAAGGTTACTTTTGTGAGATTAATAAAAGAAGTACTTTTATCATCCCGCCATATGAGAATGCCAATATTTAAATTTGATTATATTTTGATAGAATCTCTAACCCATTAGTTTATAGGTTATATGCATGTGGATTTATTTGTTTATCTTTTATGAATGAAGGTTAGCATTGGGAGGAGAGTTGTAGTCAAGGAGCGACCAATCATTAAAGGGATCGACATCAAACACAAAAACTAAGGTACGGTAATTGGATCTCTTTAGCCTTGTATTTGCATATGAGTAATGGGAGTTATGCTTGGGATGTTGGTAAAAAGTAGGATACTCTAGGTCATTTTTGCATGCATGATAAAACCCTTAATGCTAGTCCATAGGAGGGATTTTCCAGCCACAACACTTACAATATTCCAGAAAAAGTCTTTCTCCTCAAAACCATCGATCTTCATCTCAAGGTCAATTCTCTTATTTATAAAATAACTATGATACTAAAAATATATATTAAGTTGTGTTAAGTAAAGAAAATGGAACATGGAAGACTTTATCTATCTATTCCCTTTTCCTTCTCTTGAGACCGCCTGGTCATTTTACTGAAGTGTATTGTTCCTCTCGTATTATGACCATCTGCAGAAGAGATCTTCGCATATATTTGCATATGGGGACCTGTGTTGACCCATTGGAGTGGAGAGGACATCCTTCATATCAATTGTCCATTCTTTGTATTTGATTAGTCTGACACTCAAGAGATATAAAACCACGAGATATTTAATTAGAGTCTCCATGAACTTCTTCACTTGACCCGAGATCATGCTTGAAACCTCTGAAATCTCTCTTTCATACACCTGTTATTACTCTACAAGTCTCTTAACTATGTCATGTAAATCGGTGAAATAATATGGTGGGACAAACTATGGAAAGTCAATATTCCTCATTTCGTGATTGATTTTCTTCCAACTCTTTCCACATTCTACCCATATTTCCTGCATTTTTCACCAGGGTTCCTGGACCATGCTTACTCAGTGTTCGACTTCCTTCATTATTCGGGTAATGGTGTTGTCCATCAACACTCAAAGAACATGATATTTTGTATATTCAGGTGATGTTGTTGTCCAAGGATTGATATTCCTTCTCATACCATTGGTGCATGTATTTACAGGTTTCCATCCCCATAAGGGTATCTTCTTGGAAGTCATCTATGCGAGCGGTGAAGAGGTCTCTTTCCCTTGTGAATTGTGCATACATTTCTCGAAACTCACACTTTAAGAGCACCACCGCCTGTGTTGAATTTTGGTAATACTCTGCTTGATGTCACAAATGGTTCAACTCTTTCTTCATGGTGGCTACCTCCCTTTCATCCATTTTTTCCCTATCTAAAGTGGGATCAGTTATGTCCATCCCTACTCTGATTAACGCGATCATCTTAGAACTTTTTGTGTCAAATAGGATCTCATCTATGGTTATGAACAAGATGTTATCGAGTGTGAGCTTCCTTTTCTTGACTGTTATTCTCATCATAACCTTATTTTTCATGTCATAAGAAATTACCTGTATGTCGGGGACTTCGTCTACTAGTTCAGGAATCTGTTGATCTCTCTAGGGCAGAGCATTGCATAGGCTTCCCGCTATATAGAGGTGTTGCATGGAAGGTTCTCTTATCTCCTTAGAAGGGGAATTTCATGTATGTTCCGGTGACTTGGCCATCTGATGTTCCTCGTCAAATGATGGGGTATTTATCATAGATGGAGAAGTAGGTGAATGATCGATATTGGCTAAGATCTCGACCATTTGGATGTCGATTTTTGGCTACCCCATTCCTTATTTTTTTTCACCTGTATCAAATTCGTTCTTAGAGATATCATCCTGAGGTTGTCCTCCTAGGTGATTGAGAAACACAGTTTCAAGAGTGTTCCTAGCTTCATGGTCTCTTTCCTGGGGATTTCAGAATAAAGCATCAGAATTTGGAGTAGATGTTTCCACTAGTTCCTCCTCTTGTGTGATTGGTACAGGGGTTATGCGTGAAGCTTCTGAACCTTCCTCATCATTATATATGGTGATTAAATATATGAGGATAGTAGGCATACCTGTCCCACTTGATTCTCTTGCTGACCTTCATTGAGCTGTAGTAGTCACCAACGATCCTGCCTGTGGTGACATAGGTCTAGTGTTTTCTTGGTCAAAACTCTCTTCTGGTGATATTGTATTTGAATTACTTAGTTCTTCCTCCTAATTTGTACCTACCAGGGTAATTCTCAAAGGTCATATCCAAGGATTAAGTAGGGGATATTCCCCTAATCTTTTCATAGGTATCTCGACTTCTTCTAATAACAATTTCCCCCTTCTCTGTGCCTTGATCGTTGTTGGAGTTACTTCACACACACCTAGGATTTATCTTTCCTAAGGTTTTTTCTTGTTTATTAGTCATAATTAGTCATTATCCAGTCTCCTATATGTTAGGGGAGAATATTCCACCTGGAGAATATTCTCTTTCAGTTGACACTTTAATTTGACTAGTGGAGTTGAGTTTAGATGTTGCATTGGTTTTGTGACCATGCAACATTGGGATCATCACCATCTAATGCATACTTGCCTTCGAATCATCACCTAACTGATGCATTACCCTTGATTTCCTGAGTTAACTCATCACTACTCTTTTTTCATCCAGTTAACTGAAGACTAGTTGACTAGTTATCTCAGCTAGGTGGCAGTTCACTCCCGTAACTGCCTGAGAGACTAGACTAGGTGGTAGTTTACTCCTGTAACTATTGGTGTGTGTCCAGATCACTCTAGAACACCACTATGGCTCATTAGTTACTCATGTATCCTATATCTATTGTAAATTATTCACTCTTTGAGTGTGGAATACGGTTAATGAGAATTATTCCATTCTTTCTATCTTGCTTCTTCTTTCTTAATTTCTCTCTGCAAATATGTGTAGTATTTTCTAGATAGATATATTTTGTGTAGTTTCAACACATTTACATGGTATCAGAGCTGACAGACTACTAAGAAAAAGCTACACCAAATAATTTTGGCAGGTACTGAAGATTAAAGAACACAAAAAGATGGATTATTCGCCAGAAATACTTCTCACTCCTCATAACTATTTGGAATGGAAGCCAAAAATTATGCTTATGCTCATATGCAAAGGCTTGTACCAAATAACTATGGCAATTGAAGTAGAGCATGATTCTCTCTATGAGAAAAATGACTTTCTCAATAGACAAGATATGGCCATAGGATGTATCCTCTATTTCATTTCTCCATAAATTCTCCACCAAATATGTGATATCACACAATAAATCACTCCAAATGAATTATGGACCAGATTGGAGGTTCTATTTGGGAATAAAAAGGATTGTGAAGATTGCATGCAGGGGATTGGAAAGATAGAGCCAGAAGAGAAGCCGCCAGAAGATCAAGTCTCTTATTCTGAAGAGTCTTCTACACAAGTATTTGTAGAAATTTCTATTCCATTAATTGAAGATGATGTCTACACCATTTCAGATTTATTTTCTGAAATTCATGTGGAAGATATGTGGAACACATCTCAGGAGTCACATGCAGACACTTTTGCATGCACCATGCATGCATCTTAGGAGACAAAAAGAGAGTCGAAAATCAGAATCCATTATGATATTTTCTGATCACAATTTGCAAAACCAAATTGTATATTTGAATTCCTCTCGAGAAAATATCCAATTTAAAAAAAAAGCATCTGAAATGGAGTCTGGGAACTGAAGTTATGATCGTTTCAAAATCAACAAAATTTCAGTGTTTTTTCGGAAACGGCCGTACGGTTTTGAAAATTCCATCCAAACTTTATTTGGATATTATTCATTACAAGAAGATAAAGTGGATATGCATGAAAATCTCAATGGGGAATATACTTCATCAGATATGTACAGACATCTTCATCTGCAATAAAATCTTCAAGGAGCACAAACTTGCACAATTGCGAGGTCTTCTTGGAGTGAAGGACAGGTTTGCTTAGCAACTGTTTTTTGTTCCTTCTCTTTTTTATTTTTTTATGCATTGTAATTTGAGATGGGGGGGGGGGTTCCCATGAGGTTTTCCCTCTTTCCTCACTTTATTTTCAATGTATCTTTTGTATTTGGGTACCTAACATGGCCTCGTTGTTGGGACCCATTCTTTATTTTCACCATAGTGATGTTCAAGGGGGGTGTTGGAGTTACTTCATACACACATAGGATTTATTTTTCCTAAGGTTTTTTCTTGTTTATTAGTCATAATTAGTCATTATCCAATCTCCTATATGTTAGGGGAGAATATTCCACCTGGAGAATATTCTCTTTCAGTTGACACTTCAGTTCGACTAGTTGAGTTGAGTTTAGATGTTGCATTGGTTTTGTCACCATGCAACATTGGGATCATCACCAACTAATGCAAACTTTCCTTGATATCATCACCTAACTGCGCATTACTTATGCAGGAGCATTTCCAACATCAAGCGAGCCAGCGTGGAAGCAAATGACAGGTGGACAAGTGCCAATGCAAATTTTGAAATTTCCTTGAAATTGATGTGCCATCTTAAATAAGATAATTAAGAGGGAGCGCACTTGTATAATGTAAACGGACCTTGAGCAATTTTCTCTCATCCTTTAGTAGGTAGAAGGCATTTATAGTAGTTAATTAAAGTAGGTAGAATTGAATGCGTAGATTAGATAGTTTTAGAAGGCAAGAGGGAAACGAAATATAGACACCCTCATTGTGTATTGTAGAAGCATGTAAAAATTATTGAGAAGAGCATAGAAGAGAAGCAGAGAGTTGTGTAGCAGACTCCATGTACATAAGTTCTAAATTAATACAAAGAAAGTTGTGATTCAGACTCATGGTGTTCATATATTCTCTGTGTATGCATCTTTGAATGTCATGCTCATGAATGTCTTACTCTTTCTGTCATTCAATTTCTTTTGTGCTATGTATGAATGATTTCTTGTTGAATGTTTGAGATCTGAGAGGAAGGAGTAATGGAATGAGTTTCAATTGTTTCTCTATTTGAGTAAGAGTTCCTGCAAGGAGTGCAGTCGAATTGTCCACAAGGAGTGCGTTGACAAAGTGTTCAAATAGGGATAGCTTTTGTTCTCATTCACAAAAAAAGGTGAAGTTGGGCACAAGAGCCGTGTAAGGAGTGCGTAGGCTGAGCGAGGTCTCAGGGTTGTGGACTTGAGTGAAGCATTGAGAGACTGCTGCTGCAGGTGTGCGTGGGGTCGAAGGAAATTCAACACTTGGAAGTGTCTAAAGGTTGCCACAAGGAGTGCGCACAAGAGTCTTCTCTAAGACTCTGAGTTATAAGGAAGCTCAGGAAGGATAAAGCCTTATAATCGCTGAAAGGGTTGCACAGAAGTTATACCTAGAAGAATTAGGAAGGCGTCGTAAGTTTGCGCCGCAGGTGGACAAGTTGGTGGAGGAACACTTAGTTATTCAAAGAAATTTCCAAGGAGGAACGGATGGTCAGAATTATCTGAGGAGGATTCATGAAATCCCGTGAGCAATCAGATCTCATGGAAGAGCAAGTGAGTTACCGTGAGTATTTCAGAAGGTTCTAAGCTCAGGAGGAGTAGGACCGAAGATCCAAGCCACAAGGGCCGTTGGATTTACATGTGGAATTCTATATCGGGGTTTCGTGGGTTGAAGTCCCGTAAACTTTGCAACGGGGATCGCAAAATCATGAAACGTGAAATCCCGAAAGATAAGAGGATTTGTGTGGACCACAGAGAAGTCAGCGAGTGGACAGGTGGCGTAGTATTGACACAGAGTCAAACTCCATTGACAATTTTAGAATTTCGTGGAGAGTGAAGTTCTGGAAACATTGCATTAGGATTCATGATATTGCTAAGTCCGAAATGCCGATGAAGTGAAGTGGCATTGAGAGTCAAAGATCGTGAGTGTATTAGAGTTTCGACAAATTAGAATTCGGGAGTTGGGGAAACAAGTTACTCGACATCGCGATCGCCGAAATCCCGATAGGGAAAATCCCGAAAGGAAGGAGGAAAGGTCAGCGTTGATTGTTTAGGGTTTCAAGGATTCGAGAGACCGACACTTGACCATTGGATTCTCAAAGTTGCAAAGTCTGATCTTCCAAGGGTAATGAGGGGATCCCGTGAGAGTTTGTTGTGGGTGTAGATTTCCCAATAGGGAAATAGAAGAGTCGTTTAGAGTTTTTCGGGCCAGTGGAAAAGGAAAGATCCTGTGCTGACGTGGACCTTTCGACCTGCGGGTTGTGGAGGGAGCATGCATTGGCGTCAAGTTTGGTATAAGAGAACATAAAGGTTATTTGCTTTCTATAGCAGAGAAGAAAGAGATTTCACCATGCCACCAAGGAGAAGGGACAGGCAAACACCCGATCCACCAGAGGATAGGGAAATGCCGCGAAGAAGGGGTAGGCAGATGACAGATCCAGCCATGGAGAGAGAGATGCGTGATCTACGAGCTAGACTTGAAGACATGGAGACATCCCAAAGACGTACAGTCGGTGTTGGGGATATTAGTGATTCCGAAAGTGAGATGGAGGCTGAACGTGAAGAAGAAGTTGCAGCTGAGGATGCAGCAAATGAACGTTTGATCAGAGCTATTGCAAGAATGGGTGCAAGAGCGAAGATGGAAATTCCAGTTTGTGAGGGAAACTTGGATGCAGAAGAGTTTCTAGACTAGATTAGAGCTCTAGACACATACTTTGACTATGAATATGTCGAAGAGGACAAGAAGGTCAAGCATGCTATCACAACATTGAAGGGACATGCAGCATTGTGGTGGGATGAGCTACAAGCTGACAGACACTGCAAAGGCAAGCAGAAGATCAAGAGCTGGGATAGAATGATCACAAAGATGAAGGCGAAATTCATCCCCAGGGATTACCAGATTACTCTGTTCAGGAGAATGCAAAACCTGAGACAGAAGATGATGACAGTGAAGGAATACACTGAAGAATTCTACAGGCTGAACATCAGGGCAGGTCATCGGGAGAGCGATGATGAAAAGGTTGCTAGATATATGAATGGCCCGAGATATGATATCCAGGATGAGATGAGCATGGTAACCATCCGAATGGTGGAAGATGATTATCAGATGGCTCTAAAAGTGGAAGAGAAGCTGAGACGAAAGCAGAGTCAGAGAGGACAAGGCAGAAGTCAGCCCAGAGGAAAATCAGTTGCGCAGGACAAATATAAGAAGCCCAAGGAGGACTGGAAGAAACTTCATACTCGAACTAAGAGAGGTGGAAGCTCACAGAGAGGGCAACATACTGAGAAGAGAGAAGATTATGCTAATAACAATACTTTTCCTTGTACTATAGGTAGAGGAAGAGGAAGAGGTGGAGTAGTAACATGCTTCATGTGTGTAAAGAATGGGCATAAGTCTTACGAGTGTATAGATAAAAAGAAGGAGAGTGGAGAAGCTCACATCGCCAAAGCACATAGGCGGGATGTTGAGGCAGAAGACATTGAAGGCGGAAGATCGCTGATGATGCGAAAATCTCTTCTGACACCAGAGAAGGAGGTGGAGAGTTCAGTCCAAAGGACTAGAATTTTCTGGACTTCTTGCAAGACCAAGGATAGGGTATGAAAATTTATTGTAGACAGTGGTATCACGGATAATCTTGTTTCTACAGAGATGGTAGAGAAGTTGGAGCTAGAGACGATTGATCATCCAAACCCATGCAAATTTTTGTGGCTACAAAAAGGAAATTAAGTAACTGTCACTAAACAATGTTTAGTTGAATTTAAGATAGGGGGATATAATGATAAGATATTATGTGATGTCATTCCTATGGATGTTTGTCATCTATTGCTGGGTAGACCATGGAAATACGACATAAGTGTGATTCATGATGGGAGAATGAACACATACACCCTAGAGAAGAATGGGAGGACTCACATGTTGCTTCCAATCAAGGATAAGGACGTGAAGCCAGAAGTAAGAAACATTGTACTTCTCATGAGTGGGAAGGAACTTCTTACAGAGGTTAAGAAGAAGGAATATCTACAGTTCATTGTGGTCAGGAAACCAAAGATTGTTTTGACCAGCACAAGAGTGGATGATTTACCAGAAGAAATTCAGGAACTGCTGGAAGAGTTCACTGATATAGTAGTGGACAAACTACCTCATTCGTTGCCATCGATTAGAAGCATGATTCATCATATTGATCTCATACCAGGAGCCAGTTTACCAAATAAAGTTGTGCACATATTGACGTCGCAAGAGAATGAAGAGGTTAAGAGGCAAGTCCAGGAGTTGTTGGACAAAGTTTTAGTCAGAGAAAGCTTGAGTCCATGTGTTTTTCCAACAGTACTCGGTCCGAAGAAAGACAGAGGCTGGAGGATGTGTACTGACTCGAGATCGATTAACAAGATAACCATCAGGTACAGATTTCCATTTCCAAGGATGGATGATCTGATGGATTGCTTGAGTTGAGCAAAGTATTTTTCAAAGATTGATTTGAAAAGCAGTTATCATCAAATTCGCATGAGAGAAGGTGATGAGTGGAAGACAACATTCAAAACAAACGAAGGATTGTATGAATGACTTGTTATTCCATTTGGCTTAACAAATGCGCCAAGTACCTTCATGAGGATGATGAACGAAGTCCTGAAGGAGTTCATAGGAAAATTTTTCATTGTGTATTTAGATGACATACTGGTTTTCAGTAAAACAGTGGCAGAGCATCTGAAACATTTGACTACAGTGATGCAGAGATTATAGTAGGAGAAGTTGTTGATAAACATGAAGAAGTCCTCGTTCATGAAGACAAAGCTCATTTACTTGGGATTTGTTATTTCTGCAGATGAGTTGAGGATGGATCCAGATAAGGTGTAGGTAATCAAGAATTGGCCATCACCGAAGAATATCTTTGAGGTGAGAAGTTTTCACGGATTGGCTAGTTTCTATCGGAAGTTCATCAGGAATTTCAGTGGAATTAGTGCAACGATGATGGATATAGTGAAGAAAAGACACAAATCTTTTCACTGGACTGAAGAAGCTGAGAAAATTTTTAATCTGTTGAAGAGGAAGATCATGGAACAACCATTTTTGGTGTTGCCAGATTTCCAAAAGACATTTCAAGTGAAATGCGATGCAAGTGGATTTGCAATAGGGGAAATCTTGAGTCAGGAAGACATGCCAATAGCATACTTCAGTGAGAAGATGAATGAAGCAAAAGTGAAATACTCCACATATGACAAGGAGTTTTATGCTATTATACAAGCATTAAAGAAATAGAGGCATTACTTGATCCCGAAAAATTTTGTTTTATACAGTGACAATCATGCATTGCAATTTGTGACTCAACAAGAGAAGTTGAATCAGAGACATGTCAAATGGGTTGAGTATATGTAGAATTGCACATTTGTGATTAAACATATTTCTAGTACTGCTAACAAAGTTGTTGATGCTTTGAGCAAGAAGTGTTTGTTGTTGCAGTAGTTCAGAGTCAAAATGTTGGGTTTTGATGATCTTAGGAACATGTACGTAGAAGATCAGGATTTTAAAGAGGTGTATGAAGCGACTGAGAATTCAATTCTCATGGATAGAAGCCAATGGGCAGAATACATGATCCAGGAAGGATTACTGTTTAAGGGTAATCAGTTTTGTATTCTGAAATGCTCCATGAGAGAGAATTTGTTAAAGGAGAAACACAGTGGAGGATTGGCAGGACACTTTGGTCACGACAAGACGTTCGCAAAGCTGAATGAGTCATATTTTTGGCTGGGAATGCAATAATACATCAGAAGATTCATGGACAGATGCAGAATTTGCCAGCATTCGAAGGGAAGGAGACAGAATGTGGGGTTTTATCAACCATTGCCAATATCTGAGAGGCCGTGGGATGCAATTAGCATGCATTTCATATTGGGGTTGCCAATAACGCAAAGAGGTTTTGATTCAATCTTTGTGGTGGTGGATAGGTTTTCCAAGATGGCACACTTTATTCCATGTTAGAAAACCAGTGACACAACTCATGTTGCGAATCTATTTTTCAAAGAAGTCATTTGACTTCATGGTTTTCCAAGGAGTATAGTTTCCGATCGAGATACAAAGTTCATAGGGCACTTTTGGAGGACCTTATGGAAGAAGCTGGGAACTAACTTGTCTTTTAGTTCGGCTTATCATCCTCAGACGGATGGAAAAACAAAAGTGGTGAACAAAAGTCTGGAAGACTTGCTGACAAGCTTGGTGACAGAACACCACAGTGAGTGGGACAACATATTACCACAGGCAGAGTTTGCTTATAACGACTCAGTTAATAGAAGCACGAGGCAGATTCCATTTCAGATTGTCTATGGCATGCAACCGAGAGGAATTTCTGAGTTGAGGGATTCAAAACAGACTGTGACTAGGAGCGCTAGTGCAGAAGATTTCGCAGAAGAGATGAAAGAACTTCACAGCTAGGTGAAGGAGCGACTGTAGAACTTGAACCAAGAATATAAGCGTAGAACAGATCAACACAGAGGACAACTTTAGTTCGAGGTTGGTGATTTGGTTCTGGCACATTTGAGAAAGGAAAGGTTCTCGAGAGGAACATATAATAAGATGAAGATGAAGAAAATCGGACCATTTAATGTCTTGAAGAAATTTGGGGCGAATGCTTACGAGATTGAATTACCCGATGGGATCAGAATTTATCTGATATTCAATATCTCAGATTTGTACCCATATAAAGTAGAGGAAGTAGGGAGAGGAAATGAACAACCAGTGATCTAGTGGAAAAAGCAGATGCCAGTTGCAGATAAGCCACAGATGGAGCGCATAATGGATAAAAGAGTCAACAAGAAGACCAGGTGAAAGCAATACTTGGAGTATCTGGTCAAATGGAAAGACCATCCAGTTGAAGATGCCAGCTGGGAGAGCGAAGCGGAGATCCAGAAGCATGGACACACTGTGCGAGAGCTCATGGTTAGGAGCCCATGAAAATTTTCAAGCCAGGGAGTATGATGCAAGAGCATCGCCAGCATCAAGCGAGCCAACGCGGAAGCAAAAGACAACTGAACAAGCGCCAGCGCAAATTTTGAAATTGATGTGCCATATTAAATAAGATAATTAAGAAGGAGTGCACTTGTATAATGTAAATGGACCTTGAGCGATTTATCTCGTCCTTTAGTAGTTAGAAGGCATTTATAGTAGTTAATGAAAGTAGGTAGAATTGAATGCGTAGATTAGATAGTTTTAGAACGCAAGAGGGAAACGGGATATAGACACCCTCATTGACAGTCAGGGATGATTTTAGGGGCTAAATTTCGCTCGTGGGCTAATTTTCCATGGTTTTTCCAAAAAGGAGATTCGCTATTTTAAAAATGATTCGCACAAATTCTATAGGATAAAATTATTTTACCTTAAAAATCGCCAAAATTTTATAAAAACTATATAAAATCCTTAGAAATTTGAATATTTTTACAAAAATATCGCCAAACATCTATAGTTGGAATATGAAGGATTAGTAAGATTCGCCAAGGTTTCTACATTTTAAAATAAATTTCCATCCTTAAAATCATCCATGCTCATTGTGTATTGTAGAAGCATGCAAAAATTATTGAGAAGAGCATAGAAGAGAAGCGGAGAGTTGTGTAGCAGACTCCATGTACATAAGTTCTGAATTAATACAAAGAAAGTTGTGATTCAGACTCATGGTGTTCATATATTCTCTGTGTATGAATCTTTGAATTTCATGCTCATGAATGTCTCACTCTTTCTGTCATGCAATTTCTTTTGTGCTATGTATGAATGATTTCTTGTTGAATGTTTGAGATCTGAGAGGAAGGAGTAATGGAATGAGTTTCAATTGTTTCTTTATCTAAGCAAGAGTTCTTGCAAGGAGTGCAGTCAATTTGTCTGCAAGGAGTGCGTTGAAAAAGTGTTCATATAGGGATAGCTTTTGTTCTCATTCACACAAAAAGGTGCAGTTGGGCACGGGAGCCGTGCAAGTAGTGCACAGGCTGAGCGAGGTCTCAGGGTTGTGGACCTGAGTGAAGCATTGAGAGACTGCTACTGCAGGTGTTCACAGGGTCGAAGGAAATTCAACACTTGGAAGTGTCTGAAGGTTTCCACAAGGAGTGCATGCAAGAGTCTTCTCTAAGACTCTGAGTTATAAGGAATCCTAGGAAGGATAAAGCCTTATAATCGCTGAAAGGGTTGCACAGAAGTTATACCTAGAAGAATTACGAAGGCGTTGTAATTTTGCGCTGCAAGTGGACAAGTTGGTGGAGGAACACTTAGCTATTCAGAGAAATCGCCAAGGAGGAACGGATGGTCGGAATTCTCTGAGGAGGATTCATGAAATCCCGTGAGCCATCAGATCTCACAGAAGAGAAAGGGAGTTAGCACGAGTATTTCAGAAGGTTCTAAGCTCAGGAGGAGTAGGACCGAAGATCCAAGCCACAAGGGTCGTTGGATTTACACGTGGAATTCTATATCGGGGTTTCGTGGGTTGAAGTCCCGTAAAATTTTCAACGGGGATCGCGAAATCACGAAACGCGAAATCCCGAAATCTAAGAGGATTTGTGTGGACCACGGAGGAGTTATCGAGTGGACATGTGGCGTACTATTGACATGGAGTCAAACTCCGTTGACAGTTTCAGAATTTCGTGGAGAGTGAATTTTTGGAAACATTGCATTAGTATTCGCGATATTTCGAAGTCCGAAATGCTGATGAAGTGAAGTGGCATTGAGAGTCAAAGCTCGCGAGTGCATCAGATTTTTGGAAAATAGGAATTCGGGAGTCGGGGAAACAATTTACTCTACATCGCGATCGTCGAAATCCCGATAGGGAAAATCCCGAAAGGAAGGAGGAAAGGTAAGCGTTGATTGTTTCGGGTTTTGGGGATTCGAGAGACCGATTCTTGAACACTAGATTCTCTAAGTTTCAAATTCCGATCTCCCAAGTGTAAAGAGGGGATCCCGTGAGAGTTTGCTATGGGTGCAGATTTCCCGATAGGGAAATAGAAGAGTCGTTTAGAGTTCTTCAGGCCAGTGGAAAAGGAAAGATCTTGTGCTGACATGGACCTTTCGACCTATGGGTTGTGGAGGGAGCATATGTTGGCGTCAACTACCCTTTATTTCTTGAGTTAAATCCTCACTACTCTTTGTTCAGTCAATTAACTGAAGACTAGTTGACTAGTTATCTCAGCTAGGTGGTAGTTTACTCCCGTCATTGCCTGAGAAACTAGACTAGGTGGCAGTTTACTCCTGTAACTGTTGGTGTGTGTCCAGATCACTCTAGACCACCACTATGTCTCAATAGTTACTCATATATCCTATATCTATTGTAAATTATTCACTCTTTGAGTGTGGAATACGGTTAATGAGAATTCTTCCATTCTTTCTATCTTGCTTCTTCTTTCTCAATTTCTCTCTGCAAATGTGTGGAGTATTTTCTAGCTAGATCTATTATGTGCAGGTTCAACACATTTACAACCTCTTCTACTGCTTGGTTTTATTCTCTTACCCTAATGGCTTCTTGAGTAGTGTGTTCTATAGTCTCAACTTGTTCATCCATGGTCATTTCTTTTAATTTGGTCATATTTGGGTTAGCCCTTCGATAGAGCACTTCCTCCCAGTCTTGGGCGCCCTAGGTAAATATCTCATATTCTAAGCTATGATGATCATATGTCCATCATGAGGACACCTACGATGTGTGTTGGAGTACCAGGACTTTTGGATCATGCTTGTGAAAATGACCCATGGGGAACCGATACTCAAGATGACTCAATCCCTCTTGTTTCTCCTTTTCAATGTCTTTTACCATGTAAAACCCGATATGAAAACCATAGGGTATGAAATCCCTCTTCTTATCCTTTACCAAAGAGGCATTATAGTTGATCCAGATTATTTTCGGCACAGAATGAGAGAAGAGATATAATAAAGAAATGCACAGAGATATCGCGTATATCCAGTAATATAACATAAATATATCAAAGATGCAACCATAAACACAGAGATACAATAATACATGATTTCTATTAATGAAAGAAATGTATAGAGACTATAAAAATACAGAGTGAAAGACTCGCTAGAATGGTGGCATTTTATCTCTGAGAAGAGATGTGACGACTACTCGCATTCGCAAGAAGATGATTACAATGAGGCTCTGAAGGCCCTTTTACAATAAACGGGAATGCAAAAAGTCCTAGACATCCAAAAACCTAACCCTAGGATATGAAGCGCCAAAAGTCATGTGGGCCCCGTTTGGGTAAGTGAGTACATCAACTTCCCGGGGTCGTAACTTTTGCATACGATCTCCGTTTTAGGCGTGTGATAGCTCGTTGGAAAGGTATTGTCAAGGAGATTCATTTTGGGGGCTCAATCATGCCTTAGGCTATAATTGACAACCTATATCTTGAAAAACCTTCATTTGGACCCTCAAAATGGCCCCGGAAGTTAAAACCTGCTAAAAATAGTAAATTGCCAAAATGGCCAGAAAACTGTTTTGAGCCATTTGGAAAAGGTGGGTGGCCACCAATATCCACCTGGATCAATCCTCCCTCCTTAGGAAGCAATGGTCTCCATTGCGTTGAGTTCCCGGGGGAGAGGGAAAAGCATTTGTTGAATCTTCATCTTGGTGAGTTGCTTGTCTTGCTGGAGAAGTCACGCTGCTTAGTTTGTGGAAATCTATCACAAACCCGTGGATGGAAGGTTTGGACTTTTTTAACCAGTCTGGCTAATTTAGATGACTGTGTGCAAAAGGAATCTTCGTGCTTTGCTTCAACCTTGTCGACCTGCTTCTGTTGGATAGAAGGTGCTTTGGTCGAAGCTGTGGTGGCTGTAGTATCCTTCTGTTCACCCTTTGAATAGATTGTGGAAAAGATGAATTTTGTAGTATGAGATACTACCTTGCGGCACTTTCTAGGTGGGGCAGTAGTTGGAACTACCTCTGGTATCTTGTAGAGATGACCCCCCAGAGTAATAATGACACTACAGGGTCGAGACTCATAGATATCATGGCGTTTCCACATATATGGCTGGACCAAGAGAACATCACAGACATCCAGTGGGGAAACATCACATAATACCTCATCCTTGAAGGGTTGGATGCCGTATGACAATTGACACTGCTAGCTGACACAAAGATCTCGTCCTTGGCGGAGCCACCCAATGTTGTATGGTTATGGGTGTGGTGTTGTCGACAATCCCAACTGTTTGACGACCTCTGCTGAGATGAGGTTCTTCTGGCTTCCGTTATCAACAATAAAATGCAGCGGGGTCCCCTTCACCCACATCTGTGAATGAAAAAGGCACTCCCCCTCTTCTGG
>ML778056.1:244800-270700 GCA_009831015.1 Picea engelmannii | reverse complement strand
CGCGTGAGAGCTTGCTCAAGCAACAGACTGATAGGATCGTCTACTCCATCGTTTTTCTTTTCTTCCGCCATTGAGGGTTTCTTGGGTGTGCGAGAGCGATTGTCCTCGAGAGAGACAAGCTCGAGACCCAACTTTCTATACTCATACCTTGTCAGGGACATGCACTGAAAAACGATCAAGAGTAGCCTACTCTGATACCACTGATCCAAATTATTTTCGGCACGGAATGAGAGCGGAGATATAATAAATAAATGCACAGAGATATCGCGTATATCCAGTAATATAACATAAATATATCATATATGCAACCATAAACACAGATATACAGTAATACACGATTTCTATTAATGAAAGAAATGTACAGAGGCTGTAAAAATACAGAGTGAAAGACTCGCTAGAATGGTGGCAACTTATCTCTGAGAAGAGATGTGACGACTACTTGCATTCGCAAGAAGATGATTACAATGAGGCTCTAAAGGCCCTTTTACAATAAACAGGAATTCCAAAAGTCCTAGACATCCAAAAACCTAACCCTAGGAGATGAAGCGCCAAAATTCATGTGGGCCCCGTTTGGGTAAGTGAGTACATCAACTTCCCGGGGTCGTAACTTTTGCATACGATCTCTGTTTTAGGTGTGTGATAGCCCGTTGGAAAGGTATTGTTGAGGAGATTCATTTTGGGGGCTCAATAATGCCTTAGTCTATCATTTATAACCTATATCTTGAAAAACCTTCATTTGGACCCTCAAAATGGCCCCGAAAGTTAAAACCTGCTAAAAATAGTAAATTGCCAAAATGGCCAGAAAACTGTTTTGAGCCATTTGGAAAAGGTGGGTGGCCATCGATATCCACCTGGATAAATAGCCTTGGAAAATGGTCTATTAAAAAATTCCTCCCAATATGAAACGGTCTGGGACATCAATTGGGAGTGGGTGTGGTGTGCCACTAGCCCCGAACACTCTGATATAAGTGCTTGTTTCTTCAAAATACTAGTGGTCCACTTTGGAAATCATCTTTTTGGTTGTCGAAAAAATCCTTGGGAATTATTTTCTAAATATAATGAAGTTTACTCAGGCTATGAAATCATTACATATCAGGGTGTAAAAAAATTTGTACCTATTTTCCCGCAAAATGTTGAAATAAACATGCATGGGTAACTTAGCAACATGCCAGATTAAACTCATACATGCGAAAATGTTTCTCGTGCAGACTACATCCAACAGGTAAGATGCCAGGTAGAAAACTATTTTATCTCCATCTTTTGGTGTCTGGGCCTATAGGATGTTGATACTCAACTTCTTGGAAATGATGTCTCCCCAGTTAAAACTGCTCCCAAAGATTGACAAGGTATATGCTAAGGGAATCCATGCCTCTAAAAATTTGAGCAATCTTTTTCCCTGTAAAAGCAGTGGATCAAATCCATTAAATGCATATAAGGATCTATGAGGTTTATCGTGTTGTACTAGCCATTTCTCATTTTTGTGAGCTTCTTATCTTTTTTCTACTATGAGGTCAATAAATTGTTGGTGTAATGGAACTCATAAAACCTGACCACAAATTTTGTATTCAGTCTCTACTTTGGGTCTCTGAGTTTGTAGTATTTTGTTACCTCTATTGGGAGAAATACACCAACACATTCACCCTCCCCATTATTGATCGTGCATTTCATCATGTTTGTGTGGTCAATTATCCATCCTAGGGTTTCGATGCAAGGAAGAACCAGGGTTCGATAGGCCACCATATGCAAATATGATCACCTAATGTTCGGGAAAAATTTATTTAGCGGAAATTTTACCTACAAATCAATCTAGACAACTTTGTGTTGAGGGGATTTTTGTCATTTTTTCTCTATTTAAGAGATAGTGATTTTCAACAAAAAATTCTAAGCCTAGAGAAAACGTAAAAGGGGAAAATTGTCAAATCTAGATTGATGCAGAGGTTGGATGGAGTATTAGATCATAATTTGAGAGTTGTTTTGTATTTAGAATGAATAATACTATCAGCTACCCATATAAGAATTTTCTTGGTTCTTTCTATAATTTATTCTACAAGAGGTAGAATTTATCCCTTGGGATTTTTGGCACCACTAAAACAAGTAAAAAAGGGGTAAAACTATTAATTTTATAGGGCCATAAATTTCATCTCAAAAATCATATTGAGACATAATTATAGCCATAAAAAAGATAATTCATATGGGAATATGTTTGAAAGCTCATAATTTTTATAATTTTATTAGTTTTCTTTGAAAAATCGAGGCAAAAGGGTATGTATCTTAATTCATGACAATTTTATAATATACTTAACTCTAACATGTAATTGTTTTATGTACATTTCTTACAAAATTAGAGGTATAGGAAAAAATATTTGGTTACTATATGATGAATAGAGATATGGATGTTCCTAGGGATCTTACAATAATGATTAGGGGGTTAGAGGATTACATGTCAACAAGGGAAATGCAGAGACTACTTCCAATGGACATATAAGTAGGGTGGAGTTGGTGGAATTGGTTGAAACTATATGAATCTTACAAAGGAAGTGTATAGTTATAGAGAGTACAATGAAAATATTATGAGAGCACATGAGAAGTTTCTACATAGTTTGAATACATTGCAGAGATAAGTAAATAAATATTTTGGCGCAAAGAAAGCAGTCAGTGCAAGGAAATTAGCAACATCCATGCTTCATAATAGGAGGCATGACCATGGGGGTCTAGGAATTCAAAGAGTGTTAGAAGACATTATCATCATCATCATTCACAAGGGAATTTGAATATAAAAACACATACACATTCAATGTCAGATAGAATCTTGAGTGTGATCCCTGTCAAAAATCAAAGGAGGATGCCCAAGCTATATATTTTACAAGGAGAGCTCAAGAAAATCAAGAAACTATCATTAGATGGGGAGAATAGAAAGGGTGAATATGTTGGAGTCTAGTTGTTGGGCATGAGGAAATATTTCCAGTTGGATGATTACCCATAACATGTAGAAGTGAAAAATTCAATTTACAATCGTCAAGGAAAAGAATGTATGTGGTAGGATTAGCTCCACTAAGTTAAGTAGATTGATGAGAAGAGGATCTCATGGGGGGGGCTCCATAGATATTTCTATCAGAATTACTTGTCAGAGAAATATTATGACAAGAATATGTAAGAGTATGAGAATAAATTCTTGGAGATTCTTGTTGGAAACATTGTTTTCATTGATGTCAAAGATAGAGGGAGACTACATATGTCCAAGATAAATATTGCAAGATGGATATTGTTGGAAATATTGTTTTTCGATTTTTTATGCTCAGTTTGGATACCCTATATTTGAAGGAATTTTTACTATAAATAACTAACTCAAATGGTATCATAAGTTATATGGTTGGAGATATTATTTTGATACCTTTCCAATGGTATATGTCACTCCTTCTAACTCCTTAGGAATGAGGAGATATGAATTTTTTGTCAAGAAACCCTACTAGAAAGTTCAGGTCGACCCAACTAGTATTTACAAGTCGACCCTAAAAGTGAGCACAAAGACACTATAAATACAGGATATATGTGCTCATTTGAAGAGTATCCAAGCAAGAATATCAAATCTGAGATGTGTAGAAGAGATATGAGGTGTTCAAGAGAAGATGGAGATTAGTCTTGGGGTATATTAAAGGTGTGTGAGAGGAGTTTTCTTAAAGTTTTAAGGGTGCAGTATGAAGGAATTAGGTCTATGATTTCGCAAATTGATTTTTTTTGAGGTTGTGATGTCATCGTTTGGGATTATTTTATAGGAATGATGCTACGAGGTTCACTAGGGGATGATGGATTGTTGGATATATTACACAATCACCTAGAACTACTTTCCTAAGTTTGATAATCCAATGTTGAGGATGATTCCTTATATGAGAATATTCTCTCTAAAGAATATTCCCCTACAAAATAGGGTGTTCCTCTTCAGTTCAGAGTCATCTATACTAGTGTAATTCACTTATTCATGGAAACCATGGTTTTATCACTAGAAGTTGCATGTGTCTCTCTCACTTCCACATATGTGTTTCAGTTAATTGATGATTGTATGGATAAATTAACTAGGACTAGATGACATTTCACTTCAGTGTCTGTTAGTGAGTGTCCAGATCTCTCTAGATCACTACTATGGAACATTATTTACTCATGTAGACTATATATATTGTAAATTATTCACTCTTTGAGTGTGGAATACATTTAATACAATTATTTGATTCTCTCTCTCTCTCATTTCCGTATTTTCTCACTTTTCTGAAAATTGTGTATTCCCTTTGCTAGCTAGATGTTATGTGTGTAGGTTCATCCACATTTACATGGTATCAAAGCCAATAGATTGCTAGGAAAAAGACACACTAGACTCTTTTTGCAGGTATTGAACATTGAGGAATGCATAAAATATGGATTATTCATTGACAATACTTCTCACGCCTCATACTATTTGGAGTGGAAGCCAAAAATTCTGCTACATCTCATATGTAGAGTCTTGTAACAAATAACTATGTCAATGGAAGTAGATCCTGATTCTGCCGATGAGAAAAACAACATTCTCAATATATAATATATGCACATAGGATGTATGTTCTTGTCTATTTCTCCTAAAATTCTCCACCAAGTATATGATGAATCACGAGACTCAAATCCAAATAAACTATGGACCATATTGGAGGTTCTATTAGGGAATAAAGAAGATTGTGAAAATTTCATGTAGGATATTCAAAAGATAGATCCAGAAGAGAAACCATCGAAAGATCAAGCCTCTTATTCTGAAGAGTCTTCTACAGAAGTATATGTACAAATTCTTGTTCCATTAATTGCAGATGATGTCTACTCCATTTCAGATTTTTTTTCTGAATTTCATATGGAAGATATCATGCATGCATCTCAAGAGTCACATGTAGAAACATTTTCATGCACCATGCATGCATCTCGGGAGAAAAAAGGGGGCCACACACATAATATTCAATTATGATATTTTATGAGAATAATTTGTAGAAAAAAATTGGACATTTGAATTCCTCTCAGAAAAATACCCAATTTCAAAAAAACAATTGTTCAAAATGGAGTACGGGAAGTGAAGTTATGAGAATTTTAAAATACGTAAATTTTTAGCATTTTTCCAAAAACGGTCGTACAATTTTCAAAGTTTCATCCAAACTTCATTTGGATCTTCTTTATTAAAAAAAAAGAATGTGGATATGTGTGGACATGTCACTGGCGCATCTACTTCATTAGATCTGTGCATACATCTACATCTTCAGCAAAATCTTCAACGAGCACAAAATTGCATAGTTGTGAGGTCTTCGTGGAGTGAAGGACACAATTTCTTAGAACCTGATTTTTGTTCCTTCTCATTTTATTTTTATTTTTTCTTCTTCATTGTAACTTGAGCGAGGGTTTTTCCCATCAGGTTTTCCCTCTTTCCTTGTTTGTTTTTCTGTGTTTCATTCTAATATGCATTATACAATGGGCACCTAACATGGCCTTGATTCTCGGAACCCATTACAACTTGGCCTTGATTCAAGTTGGACTGGGTCCCTCGATTATTGGCATGGCCTTGATTCAAGTTGGAATGGGTCCTTTATTCCATGAATATTTAGCCTCATGAGCACTGAGTCCCTTGAAGAAATTCAACCTTCCCTAGTGCGAAGTATGCATAAATAGGCATCACACAGGTGAGTGTTATTACATGCAGAAGTATGTTCAGACTCCCACAAATTTCTATTTTACATTCTGTAAGTCTATGGGGCACGATGATAGGGATTGTAGGGACTATGACCTTATGCATGAAAGAACCAGGGTTCACTCCAAGAGTGCACCAACAAGCCCTAGCTATTGGCCCTTTCGGCAACACCTTTGAAGAAGATGCAGTCTCACCCGAAGTAGCTAAGAGGGGGGTTGCATGACAAAGATGTCTACAACCAAGGGAATATCAAGTGGATCTAATACAACAACATTGGAAAATTCATATATCCCTCTCCAAGCTAGATCTACCCTGCACAGTTATAGATCTGAACTAATAGAACAATGCAAATAAAAATATAACAACGATAGAGATCAAAGCATCAATTACATACACAACATAAGATGTACATGGTTCACCCTCTCTCTAGGGATACATCCACATAACTATGCTTGTGATTTATTAAGATAAATTCTAGATTTCTTGTCTGCGCTCTTAGCTAGTAGATCTTCTTTCTTCTCTCTCTTTGTCTCCCTTTCCTGTGCACCCAACTGTAGGAATTGACCTTCGCACACAACTGAAGATCTTACAATACCAGAAGGCTCTCTCACTTAGGACTTCTCTCTCTCAATACAATAATATCTCACCACAACAATAGAGCTATATCAAAAAAAATATCGTACCAACCTAACCCAGGTCCTCTTGACCTTTATTTATACATTACAATACCTCACCGACAGCCCTAGGCCAAAACCTAGGTGTATAAAACCTTAGGTCAACTTGACCCTCTTTTTTTAGGCTTCTCCAACATGTCTTTCCTTCCTTCTCATGTGGTGCTCCAAAGAATCCAATGGTGGATTTTTCCACTTGTTGAATTGTCCTTGATCCATCTTCCTTTCTAATCTGTCATCCTCGATATCCTCATCCAACGACTTGAATTTCCATACTTTACTCCATCTTTTCTTCTCTTTTGCTCACTTCGACCCACTGACAGTCACTGTGTCTTCTATGAAGTTCACTTTTCACCTTTTCTTCCTTGTTCTTCACTTCCTTCTATAACCAAGGGCCAACATGTCCCCAACACACACCTGTGACTCGTCCTGAGGCACTTCATATCTAATCCTTCTGTTTTACTTCGACTTTGGACTGTGTAGGGAAACCTTTTCTTTTTTCTCTATGCCTCCTTCCCATCCTTGTGCAGACTATCTTTTCTGTGTCTGGTACCCAGTTTCAACTGCACCTGGTACCTAGACCCTTTTCTTCTTTTTTTTACTGAGGTCCATGAGGTAGCTGGTTGTCATAGTAAAACTTCAACCGACTCCCATTAACTAATCCTTCCTTCCACTCTTCATTCAATGTCTTCAGTTGTGTAGCTCCCCCTTCGGTAACATAGGTGACCTCATATGGTCTGAGCCAATGCATCCTAAACTTCCCTAGATGTTTTGTAAACTTACTGTTATACAACAATACTAAATCACCCTGCTTGAATGCCTTCTTCTTGATGTGCCTATCATGATAGGCCTTCTCTTGTTCCTTCTGAACCTACTGATGGAATCCTGCAATAAATTTGTCTTCTTCCAATTCAACCAACTGTGCAAGCCTCTCATGAACAACGCCAGTATCATCCATGTCTGTAAATGCAACAATTATTAATCTTGGCACCAACTATTCCATCGGGACAAGAGATTCAAGACCATAAACCAACTTGAAAGGGGTCTGCATTGTTAATTTCTTACAAGTGGTTCTATAGGCCCATATTACTACAGGTACTCTTAAATCCTAGTCATCCCTTTTCACACTGCAAATATTCGTTAATGTTATCTTCAAGATCTTATTGAATGCTTCAACTGTTCCATTTTCTTGTGGATGGTAATGTGTACTCTTCTGATGGTAGACTGCAAATTCCTCAGTCAGGTCTTCGATTGTCTTATTGATGAAGTGTGTGCCTTTATCACTCATAAGGGTCTTCGGGCATCCAAACCTGGTTATTATGTCATCAAATATAAAACGTGCAGCTGTAGTTTCATTATAGTCCTTTACTTCTCTTTCTTCATCCCATCTAGTCAGGTATTATGTCACAGTAATTATGTATCGTGCTCCTATGCACTTTCCTGGTGAGTTTATAGGCCCCATGAAGTCAATGGCCCACTTTTCAAATGATTGTAGGTTCATCTATGGTGATAATGGAATTTCATCTCTTCGGGATGGTTTTCCAACTCTCTGGCATACATCACAGGCTCTGCATAATCTTTAGCATCTTTGTGTAAGGTAGGCCACCAAAGGCCAGCTCTAAGAACCTTCTGCATAGTTTCTTTCCCTGCATAATGTCCTCCTACGATGCCTTCATGATATTCCATGAGGATCAGCGGTCGCTCTGTCTCCATAACACACCTCCTTAATATCTCATCAGGTCCCATATTGTATATCTGACCAACTATCAGTGAAAAGTCTGCAGCACGCACCACTAGTTGTTTCTTTTGAGGAATTGTATACTCACTAGCTGCCATTCGTGTTGACAGGAAATGGACTATGTCTGCGAAGTGGTCATCAATCTTTCTAATGGAAAGCATCTATGCATCTGGTAGTGTATCCTCCAAAATGGTGGGTTCTTCACCATGTTCCAACCTTGACAAGTGGTGAGGGCCCTTGTTCATTCTTCCTGTCTTAACTATGATCTCAAAATAATATTCTTGAAACAACATAAGCCATATTCATATTCTCCCCCCCAACACTGGCTTGGTGACTAGGTACTTCATCGCAGAGTGATCTGTGAACATTTTAAAGTGTCCTCCCAACAAGTAGTGGCGGAATTTCTGCAGCACGTACACCATGGCTAATCCTTCTCTCTCTGTACTGGTGTAATTAAATTCAGTTGTAGATAGCTTCCTGCTAGCAAAATCTAATGGATGGTCGATATTCTCTTCTCTGGGTTGTGCCAATATTCCTCCTAAGGAAATAGAAGACGCATCGAAATGCATATGAAACTCCTTTCTCCAATCTGGAAAGACCAGAATGGTTGCAGTCACCATATTTTGTTTTAGTGTATCAAATCTCTTCTGGCATTCTTCTTTCCAGCTAAACTAGCAATCCTTCTTCAACAATTTCTCCATTGGTGTTGTAATTTGGGCATATCCTTTGATGAATTTCCTATAATATTCTGTGTGTCCCAATGCAGTGAACAGTTTCTTGACTGAAGTAGGAGGTGGAAAATCAACTATGATGGTGATTTTAGAGGGATCTACCAGTAATCCTTGCTTGCATAAAATATGTCCTAATAACACCCCGAATGGTGAGAAAAATATGCACTTATTTAAATTCAAAGAAATCTGGCATTCTCTACATTTGTCTAGCATTAACCTCAGACATTCAATGTGATTCTTCAACAAACTAAACATAGTTCAGTAATCAAAGTATGCTTCTAAAAATTTTCTTTGAATGCTTCGACCACCACCCTGGAAAAGATGGTTGGGGCATTCTTCAATCCGAATGGCATTACTATATATTGATAGGATCCCCATTATGTGGAAAATGTGGTCTTGTGGTGATCCTCCTTGGAAATTCGTATCTAATGGTATCCTAAAAATCCATCTGTAAAATAATATACCTCCTGGCCTCCCACATTCTCTAATACTTCATAAGTGAATGGTGTAGGGAAAGGGTCATGTAGACAGGCATCATTCAACTTCCTAAGATCTACACAGATCTTGATATCGCCTTTCTTCTTGTATTGTACCACCATAGGGCTGATCCACTCTGACTCTTCAACAGGTTCAATAATCCCTTCGTCTAGGATTATGTTGAGCTCAATCTTCACTTTTTCCTTATATTTCAGGTCCAATCTTTAGGGTCTTTGCTTGACTGTCTTCGCACCTAGTTTCAAAGGTATCCTTATCTCTCCCATAAGACCTTTGATACCTTTTATATCAGTGAACTTGGTTGGAAATAAGTCATGATATTCGTGCAACAACTTTGTAATCTTGTCAATGGTAGCAACATCCCAATAATCTCCAACATTGGCAAGATTTGGTGTCTCCTCTGTCCCAATATTGATTTTTTTTAATCTTGATTGGCTGACCAATAAATGGTAGCTCAACTCCTGGTCCTTCCACATCTCTTTGGCCTTATGACCTGCCAATTACACACCATATATATTCTCTTTTGTCCTTCCCCTTGTCCTTCTTCATATCCTCGACCTGTAGAGACAAACTAGTCAGCTGGCTCATGATCTGGCTCATACCTGAGCTTGTCTCTCCCATAGGGGTTGATTCAAGCTTTATAGCAATTTCCAATGCTTCTTCCTGCGAAGAAATATTCTTCTACATTAGGGAAACTCTGATGTGTGGTAAAAGGGCAGTGTTGGACCATTCTTTATTCTTTTCATCTAGGATCTGAAAAGTTAATCAACCTGTTAAGGTCTTAAACCTTTGATCAAACTCCCAAACATGCTCGACTACTCTCTCCTTGATCTCCTTCAGTTATGTAATACATTGATACTTTGACTTAGGTTTCTTGAACTCTGCAATCAACACATTCTTGATATCACCCAGTGGCTTAGGATGCACAATTCCTTGTACAAGTTTCATGTACCAACTCAGTGCGTGATCCCTTAGGGTAGTGTTGAACTGGGTCGTTTTAACAGCTTCATCGATGAAATTTTTTAATATTCCAGATGGCTTCGCATAGAAACCAGTGTTGATCAAGATCTTAATATCCATATCCCCTAAATATAGGGAGCCTCACCTCATCTTCCATAGAGCTACCTAGGTTTCCTGTCTAAGTAGATGATGAGCTACTAGTAATAGTACTCTGAGGACTTTGGTGATTCTGATTATTTTGATTACCTAGTGCTGCTGAAATAACATGAGGATTAATAGTACTTAATTCAAAAAATTTTGCAGTTTCTAAATTTTCAGGCTCATCCTGGTGAGGTTCTTCGACTTCTCCTTCCTCTGTCCTAACGGGTTCTGAATTTTCTCCATCTGTCATATCTGCCTCTTCTCCACTGTAGAAACCCTCTTCCCCATAGTTTTACTTAAACAAGTTCGCAAGGTGAACCCGTCTGAATAATGTCCCATTGCACGTATGTCCAGCTTCTGTGTCATTGTCACTGTCTGAATTCCTGAACATTAGTCTTTTCAAATCCACTCGATCTACTGTATCTTCAAGACATTCTTTTCATGCAACAACATCTTGATTCTCAGCTTCAGAAAGTGCACAAATTTTCCTCTGGATCCTTTGAAAAAGTATCTCTTGGCTTGGCTGTATGATTCTACTATGTCAACAACAAACTTGGTGATATAACCTCCAATGGTACTATCAAACCAATGATATACTTCTCTGGATACAATGTTATTGACTCTTTTGACCTTATGGATCAATGCCAACGTCCAAACCACAGGGTTTCTAGATTTGATCTCGAAATGAGTATATTATAACCTAGCCAACCACTCAGACAACTCATGATGGATTCCTCCAAAGAAGATCTCATGAATGTCGGTGAAGATGTATCTTTGTAGCCAATATACAGTACTTAGCTTAGGGTTCTTGTTTTGGTCTTCAACAAAGTCCCTCTCTTGATCTTCTATCCACTTCTGAATCTCTGTCTTCGATGGTAACCACCTTGACATTCCCTCATGAAGATTCTTGTCCTGAAAACAAAACCATTTGTTGACATAGAGGCAGACCCAGAGTTCACTCCAAGAGCACACCAACAAGACCTAGCTACTGGCCCTTTCAGAAACACATGTGAAGCATATGCAGTCTCACCTGAAGCAACTAAGAGGGGGGTTGTAGGACAAAGATGTCTACAGCCAGGGGAATATCAAGTGCATCTAATACAACAACATTGAAACATTCATATATCCCTCGCCAAGCTAGATCTACCCTACACATTTATAGATATAAACTAATACAACAATGAAAATAACAATATAACAACGACAAAGATCAAAGAATCAATTACACACACAACACAAGATGTACATGGTTCACCCTCTCTTTAGGGATACATCCACATAATTGTGCTTATGATTTATTAAGATAAAACCTAGAGTTCTTTTCTTCACTCTTAGCTAGTAGATCTTCTTTCTTCTCTCTCTTTCTCTCCCTTTCCTGCACACCCAGCTGTAGGACTTGACCTTCGCACACAACTGAATATTTTACAATACCAGAAGGCTCTCTCACTTAGCACTTCTCTCTCTCAATACAATAATATGTCACCACAAAAATAGAGCTAGATCAACAACAATATCATACCAACCCAACCTAGGTCCTCTTGACCTTTATTTATACATTACAATACCTCACCGAAATCCCTAGGCAAAAACCTAGGTGCTAAAACCCTAGATACCAAAACCCTAGGTGTCTAAAACCTTAGGTTAACTTGACTCACTTTTTTTGGGCTTCGCCAGCTTGTCTTTCCTTCCTTCTCGTGCGGTGCTCCAAAACATCCAATGGTGGCTTTTTCCACTTGTTGAATTGTCCTCGATCCATCTTCCTTGTTTCTCTGGAGTCCTCGATCTCCTCGTCCAACGGCTTGCATTTCCGTACTTCGCTCCATCTTTTCTGTTCTTTTGCTCACTTTGACCCAGTGACAGTCATTTTGTCTTCCGTGAAGTTCGCTTTTCACCTTTTCTTCCTTGTTCTTCACTTCCTTCCATAACGAAGGGCCAACCAGGATCAAAAGGATAATTAAACAACTCGCTATTTCCAATCCTACAATTGGTATAGATTTTCATATATCACAGATTTGGATATTGACGACTGTGGTTGATCCAAAAAGTGATCAGATTAAGTCAGACTGAGTTATGACCGTCGGATGCGCAATCACCATATCAATGACATGGATAGATTGCAGAGATCGAAAGGAGAATTAAATGTCATTCTAGTTCCAATCCCACAATTATTCAGGACCATCCAATCTTATAGCTTCTAAGATCAACGATTGTGGTTGACTCAACAACAATGCACAACTTCAAATTGCATAGTTTTGGCGATGAGTTAAATCACTTGCAAATTTTGGTTCCACAACCATCCTTGATCATTGATCTTCTTCGAGAATCTTCACAACCGTCGGATCACTTTAAGTGGAAGGATAGAATAAGTGGGGCTAAAGGGTTTAGAATTTAATTTTATGAATACTCATCAGCCGTCAGATCAAACCCGAATTCTCATCAGTCGTCGGATCATTTTTGAGTGGAAGGATAGGATAAGCGAGGTAAGATATGAGATCTCATTTATGCGAATTTTCTTCAGCCGTTGGATCATTCTAAGTGGAAGGACATGATAAGCTAGAAGAGTATCATCATAGACAGATCGAGCCTTTGATCCAAGATCCTAATTGAAGGAAAATCTTTCACTTCAAGTCTAAATATGTGAGGAGGTTATGCTTCAGAAAGTTTGAGATGTGAAATTCGCGAAGCCCCAAGACCCAGAGAGATGAAATAAATTCTCCACTGTCGGATCATCCGAAGTAAGTCTCAGTCATCTGATTCAAGAGTACATGTGACGAACCATAGTGGTATACCATGTCAACAAAGACATATGGTATATTACGTCAGCATACCACGTCAACAAGAAACTGTGATAGACCACGTTAGCAAGGACACGTGGCACAGTCAGAGAAGACAAGTGTCAAGTTGAAATTAGTATTTCAGGTATGTGCAAATCACGAATCTGAGTGACATGTGGAAGATACTTGGCTCATGACACGTGATCCAGTCACGTAAGAAAGTTACGTCACTCTGGTAGTTTTCACCACTAGAAAATGACAAAAGCTATGAAGTCCCGAAGTAAATATGGTTCTGTTGATGGGTCCTAGATCCCTTGATTTAAGAGTAGGGACCAAACCTGCCACCGAGGCCTAATTAGACTCTAGAACATTTAATAGTGGAATGGTTCTCCAGATATTGCAATCTGACTAATTAATCGATGGGCTTTACATTTTATTGTGAAGGCTTCTCCTTTAGTTTGGACTTTCTCTTTTTGTATTTTCTCTTAGGTGGGACTGAAGTAAGATTGTAAGCTAGTATAAACCAACTTGGAAACAAAATATAATTAATTTTAACTACTAGAGAAGAGGTTGATCTTGGGATAACCCGCTACTCAAGCATGCAGACGACAATTCTATACCATAGGCCTAGTAATAATACGTTAACTATGTGAGCATCCAATTGGTGTCTGAGATACTATTTATCAGATAGAAAACACATACGCGATAATATAATGGAAAGAAAAATAATTCACCTACACTAATCATTCATCACATGATAACACAACGATTCATCTTCATCATTAAAGTAAAGAAAAACAAAACATTGCACCAGATAACTTGACAATAGATTAAATAGCTCTTACTCATTATAACATCATTCATGAAATGAGATAGGAAATAGTTCTTCTCCACGTTCAATAACACATGCATTTGATGAAAATAACTTTATCTCTGGTCTAGAAGGACTACTCTATTAACGGTAGCTCATAAATAATTCTTGAAAACCAAAAATAAAGAGTTTATTACAACAACCATCGACCTTTGATTAATCGGTCGATGATATTATTTATAATGTTTAACGGCTAAACTGCAGTTAAACAAAACAAAAATTGGCATGTGGCATTCTCTCCTAATAGTTTTCCAACAATAATCTCTAGATATCCCTTTGAAAGGGTGACTTTTCTCATACTTTGACCAACTGATGAACATATCCTTGGAGGTTTGGGCCCATGGAAATTTGTGTTTTTCCATCGAGAGTGCATAAAATTCTCTGATCTCTAATGCATGCATCTGATACTTAATCAGACCAACACTTAACCATTGAATCACATCCCAAGCGCTGATTGGATGTTCCAGAAATTGTTGTACTTGTCCTGGCACTATGTCGGTCACCTTTTCTAGTCTTTTGGCCCATGAAGAATCTTTCTTGGCATGCGATTTGACTATGTATTGCAAGTCTATGAAGTCGTCGAGTGTGATGAACTCGGGAAATTTGATATCCTTAATCACCTTGTTGATCTCTGGACCTAGTTTCTCTCAGATTCCTCAACAAGGTTATAGAGCCAATTTTTCTCGATAGTCGGAGGGATCTTTCCTACAATCAGAATTAAAATCATTTAGAAATGGTTTACAAAAAAATACTTGGAAAAATATATGTAAAGACATAAGCGTGAAGAATCTGGACCGGTGCATACCTGTAAATCTCTATAAACTTGATTGTTTGATACTTACGTGATGTCTTCAACCTTTTGAATTACCTACAATGTCTCTATTAGTGGCGTCATTTTTCTTCAGTTAGGGTGGGTTACATCTGCACGCCATAAAATGAATGATCAGGTATGGAAAACATGAGAGTCAAATTCATGCCAGTGGCCGGTTGGACCTTGGGGTCGTGAAAGGATGTCAGAGCCGAACATGTGCTAAAAGTATGAGAAAGTTCCAAAAGAGTCTAATACTATAGTAAGAGAAGTCATTAAATGGTTCAGGTTGAGGCAATTTGCTCAAACAAGATTCGCATCAGCAAGTGCATCAACCATCATCAACTCATTATGGAGGCTAGGGAATTTAAAAAGAAATTGATGTGGTCGTACCACACATTCTATGAAAATTCTATAGGCTACATCTCACATGCCCCAGATCATACTCGTCATATGGATGTGACACAAAAATTATTTAAAACATCCTGTCACAAGGAATTTAGTTTTCCTTGGCACGTTTCGACTCACTGACCACTCTATTATAAATTCTAGATGTTATGTATGTGTTCTACTTACCAGTTGAGGTTATGCACTGACTCATCTCATGAGCCCAACACGATCAAATTCTTTTCTTTGGGCCTTTGTCAAGTCACCCACGCATAAGGTAGATATGTTGTCGCACCATGGGAACTCCTCAAAACTCAAGATGGGGCCTGGGAGGCAGCCAAAGTGCCAGGTTGGAGCCACAACATGCTTGGGACTCGTTCTTGTTTGGAGTGGGTCTTCCCAAGGCTTCAAAGGGAGATTCCTACCTTCATGTAGAAACAATAGTATCACCTCGTGAGGAGGCCAAAGTGGAAGAAGTTGCATTGGAAGGGCATAGGTTGGAAGCCAGGCTTCCTCAACAGCAAATACCGCAGAGGTGAGGAAGGCCCAGAAAAAATTAAGGAAGTTGGGGGGGGAAACCAAATCTTGATTGATTCATGCACACGATCAGCCATCGAGGATATCCTAATGCACACTATCCAGCTAGAGCCTGTCGAAACCAAAAGTTGAGGAAGAAGGAGCCGAAGGAGAAAGAAAGAAGCCTCAGGTTCTAACGTCTGAGGACCTAATATGTAGCTAGAGTAGGCACAACTCACCATATATGAAATTTAACAGGATAATAGAGAATTATGTCAGGAATTGGTGGAAACAAACCTTGAGGTGTCAGTGCCATAGGTTCATGAAGGGAACGCAACCTAGCTCAAGTGACATCTTTGGGAAGCACAAGATATGATCGTGCAGTCGTGGGAAGAGCAAAGGGTATCAGAAGAAAAAAATATGAAAACACCTCCGAGAGCATGAGGAAGCCAAGGATATATTTTGCATGTAGAAGAGGCATGATGGGTGGACTCTATTCCGTTTTCTCAGACGTGACGCAAAATTTTGATAGTCTTCCCTTTTTTCTTGTTAAAATTTTCATGTTCTCAATGTAACTAGGTTGGTTGGCCAAAAGGTGTAGACAATGTCTATTGTATGTAACCTGAGCCTGATGGGAGTCTAATATAAAAAGTCCCAAAATATTGATGAAAGGATTTTGGTCATTGTAGTTGAATGCATCGTTTTTCTCTTTGTGTGTGAATCTATTGTTTTCTTTGTCCAAATTTCTTGTAAGTTAATATCGATTTTGTGCTTAGTGTTGCTCTGAGTTGTTTTTTATTTTCTATTGATATCCTTCTACAAAACCTCCAACGTTGATCGATTTCATCGTACAGTGCTAACATGGCACCACTGACTCAAGATATATGGTAATGAAAACCAGGGACTCAACTTGCGGGTGATGGTTGGACTCGAGACTTTTCTCAATTCAAGCGCTTTATGCATAACTTAGGACTGTCGATAACAAAAAGTATCAGGGACTGACCTTCATGAATAAACCTAATGCACAGTTTCCTTGTGGATTATCATCCTAAAAAATTCCCTGATACTGACAATGTTTCAGAGGTCGGCGATTGGCGATATCATTTCATTTTCATTCAATGCTTATCTTTTTCACCTTTTATTGACACTGAAAGGGATCGGCCATCGATGAAATCCTTGAGTAATGCTTGTCACATAAGAAAAAATTCCTTTATCTGATGCCAATGAATATCAGCGCTCAATGACCTCGGTTCTCTTGAATGATTTCCTTTCATGCTTAATCATTTCCGATGCTGAATTTCTTAAGTGCGTCGGGGAGAAGTATTGACTGGCGATTCTTTAATTGAGTGTTAGTCTTTTAAGTTATTTGTTTTCTCATTCTCAAGAAAACTTTGAGAGACTTAAATGAGAAACAAAAGTGACAAGCAAAGGAAACATTTTTCATACTAAAGTAGAATCAAACAGTGCAAAAGATCAAGTGGTACCCAAAAAGTAAAATTTTACATAAGCTTTTTAGGGTGTGTTGAGTGCTCAAAAAATGGTGACTTACTGGGTGAGAGAAGAATATTTGTTCCTCCTTCACGTTCGGATGATACAAAATATGGTGGAGAACCTAACTGGTTTTAAATTAGAGCTTTGTTTACTCTTACATTTGAAATTCTTCGGTTGATGCTTCTCGGTCTACCTGTGGGGTTTTTTAGACTTTATTCCTCCGTTTCATGTGACCTTGACTCATGCCCTTTTTGACAAAAATATAGTAAAGTATTCATTGACCTGGAAAAGAAAACAACAAAAAAAATGAATTTTGAAATCATGAAAACATTCATACAAAACACAAAACATTTTCATTTTTTTATTTTATTTTTTATTTTTTTAGACTTTTATTATTGGAAATATTGTTTTAGGGCTTGGCCATTTACTGAGAGGATGTCACATTCCTCCCTCAGATTCTGCAACCAATAAGTACCTTCCCTAATCTTCTCAACCACCTGGAAAGGTCCAAGCCATAGATTCTAAAACATATCTAATGATTCCCTTTTGGCTCGTTTTCTCTATCCCATTTTAGGATTAAGTCTCCTACATCAACATTCTTCTCTTTTGCCTTATGCTTTTCAAACAATCTTTTAATGATCTGTTGGTGGGCCATGAACTTTGATTTATCATTTTCCCTCTCTTCCTATATCATTATGAGAGTGTCAATTCTTTTTTTTATGATTGATGAAGGTTGTCCTTCGAGATCTTGGGCCAGTTGAAGAGATGGAAGATAAAGCTCGTTCAGGAGAATGGCTTCATGCCCGTAAACTAGAAAGTACAGGGAATTTCCTATAGATTCCTTAGGTGTGACCCTATCATCCCATATAATTTTATGGAGTAGATTATTTCAATTCCTTTGGTTATATGCAACCGTCTTGTTTAATATTCTCACTAGTTTCTTATTGGTTGATTCTGCCACCTGTTTCCTTGTGGATAATAATTTGCAGAGTACCTAATTATGATTCCTTTGTCCAGAGAAAACTCTGTGAGTAGGGTGGAAGAAAAATAAGTTTCATTATCAAAAAACAGGATAGAAGGGACACCAAACCTTGTTATTAGTTGTTGTTATATGAATTCGATTACCACATTCTCATTTACATGATTCAGAGGGATGGATTCTTCCCATTTCATGAAGTAATCAGTGGCAATAAGAATGTACTTGTGTTTTTTCAAAAAACTGGGACTAATTTCTCTTATGATATCCAACCCCCATTGCTCAAAAAACCTAGAGATAGTCATTGGTTGGAGTGGGACTGCCTCTCTCTTCTCCCTCCCATCACTTACTTGACAAGTTTTACAGTATCTAGCATAGGTGTGAGCATATTTGAACAAGGTGGACCAATAATAGCCAACTCTCAGTATCTTATGAGCGGTGGAATTTCATGCAAAATGTCCACTGGCAAGGCCATCATGGAGCTCCTTCATAACTTTGTTTGCATCTTAATATTAGAAACATCTTAATAGTACCCCATCATAATTAATTCATAAGAGTATTGAATTTATGAGGCGATATTGTGCATATTTTAACCTAAGAGATCTCCTTTCCCTAGGGTTGAGATTTTATGGACAAGTCCCATGGTGTAGGAGATAAGTTAGCTTCCCATACCAAGACTCGTGTCCTAGGGAAATGTATGAAAATTCACCACACCATAATGTCATTTCATTCTCCCATCCAAAATATTCATTTACTTGGTCCTGGGCCTCGGTTGCAAGTTTGCATAATCCTTTCCAATTAACTAGTTTGGAAAGTTTCATATCTAGATAAAATTTGTTGGCCCTTGACCAAGTTTTGAGGAATACTTGGTCATATTTGACCATTTTCGGTACTGCGACATCCAGTTGGAGAAGGAGCGCATGGAGAAGAGGAGATCACAGGATCTCCACCCCTTTTTAGGGATTTTTGGGAATATTGTAATGGGAAAGGATATCGGCCCTTATTTAGGCCTTTTGTATGTATAAATAGAAGGGTAGGAGATGCATATGAAAAGGGGTGTGTGATGTAAAGTGAATGGCTTAGTGCATAAAGTATATCTATGTGATCATATGTCTGTGTGACTATAAGAGCTCTGTGCCTACTATAATTATTGTAAGTGTTAAGTGCACGGGTTAGGGGAGGACTTAGTTCTTGGATCTAACAGGGGAAATAGGATCTAGCAAGCTATGCAGATCTCTTGTCCTAGGTGGGGTAGGATATTGAAGGCTTTGTTCTCTAACTTGGTTTAGAGAAGATAATAACGTAAGAAGACTTTTTGGACGTAGCCCCAGGGTGGGGGTGAACCACATTAACTCTGTGTATTGTGATGATGTGTTTGTCTCTCTCTTGCTAAGTGCTTTGATATGTTTAGATAGATCTATTGATTCTTTGTGCTTTTGAGATATGAATGCATGGTAGATATGATGCATAATATGCTAAGTGCTTAATCTATTAAGTATAACCTGTTTATCAATGCTAACTGCTAGATTTGAGTAATTACTGCAGTGCTCTGTGATTTCTGCAAAGTGTATTAATGAATGTATGTTAAGGAATAACTGATGCTAAGTGCATTGTAACAAAGATAATCATAGATTTGTGTCCCAGCTAAAGTTGCAGACATCTGAGTCCTGCAACCACCGCTGCCTCTACCTCGGGTGAGACTTCATATGCTTCACAGGTGTTGCCGAAAGGGCCAGTATTTAGGTTTTTGTTGGTGCGCTCTTGAGCGTATAACCCTGGGTCTACCCATGTGCCAATAAATGGTTTCATTGTCAGAACCTGAAACTGTGATTGCTGGGAACTGAAGAAGAAGAAGCCTTGTAAAAAATAAGCTCTGTGCGTAGATCTGTTGCCCTAGTGTGCAGTGTTCTATTTGACCTGTGAAGCTTTGTGCCAAGAAAGAGAGGTCAGATCTGAAGAAGAGAGGTCACATATGAAGAAAGAGAGGTCAGATCTGAAGAAAAGAGGTCAGATATGAAGAAAATAAGTCAGATCTATGAAGAAAGAGGTCAGATCTACAAGAAAAAGGTAAGATCTGTAAGATCTATGCTTTGATAAAGGTAAGAATAGTTAAAATTATTAGATCTGGAAGCTTTGTGCTCTATAGAAGTAAGATAAGTGGAATTGTTTGTTTCTAAAGAATGGATTTAGGTATGTTTGATAGATTTTGTCCTGGCTTCAAAACCAGGGCATTAATAGATGAAAGAAAGTTTGATATGAATAGATCTGATAAGTATAGTTATAGATATGTTATACCTATGCATTGAAAGAATGTTTGGACTAACAAGTGGATGCACGATCCTAGAAAGAGTTTTTTCCAGGTTAGTCACCATGATCTCGGTGCGTAGTATAGAAGGATTTGGGGAACATCTAAATGAAAAAGAGGATTAACCCTTTGTTATAGTTGCAGAAGACCGGGACATCTTGCTAAGGAATGCCCTGGGAGAAGACCTAGTTTCCTTTGTTGTAAGGCTATGGACCATGAAGTATTGGATTTCCCTAGAATGATTGCTAGGATTGAAAAGCTGAATATGGAGAAAGAAACCCTGAAGGAGATCAAGAGACCAAGATTAAAGTAGAAATCCAGAAGGAATCAAAAAAGATATTGGTACAGATGAAAGATACCTTGAATGACCACTGACATGTTAGGCTATCAGAGATCTTCAAATAAAAGGAGTAAATCGAAGTAATAATAGGGGAATTTGACATTGAATGTACTCTTGATGAAGAAACACAAGTGAACATTATGCCAAAAAGAACTTGGGAAGCTATAGGAGATCCTGCCATGATCCCTTCCCTAGTAGGAACAAGTTTCTTCAAAGGAAAGATAGTAAACCTATGTGGAAGGCTCGCTGGGATACCTATGATTGTCAATGGAACTTCGACAAAGGAAGAATTTGAGATTATTAAATTTGTTGAAGATAGTGCCCCATTTACCATGCTCATAGGAAAACCTTGGATTGATAGAGAACAAGGCCAGACAAAAAGAAGAAGAAAATGTTTTGGAACATAAGAAGCAAGAGTTAAAAGACTTTATGACCAGAAGGATCACGCACTTGATTGAAGAACAAAAGAGAAGATCGCAAATATTTAATATTAATAACTCCAATATTGAAGCTAAGAGAAAATTTGAGGATCCGCAGAAGATCAAGCTACCTATTTTTGATACAGAAGAAGTATTATCAAGGAACCCTAGGAAAGATTTTCCACAGCACGAAGTAACTAAGACCACATAAGATAAACATCAAAATGGTCAAAGCATTATTGAGACAAGGCTCACTGGGAAGAAGGCTAAGAAGTTAAGAAATAAAAGGGCTAATACTCTAAGGTTACAAGAGGTTCTAGAGGACACTTCACAGCAAGAAGAATTGCAGAATTGGAGCTTCGCCAAGATATCAAAACAACGACATAGAGTACTTCTCCATGACGAAGCAATATAGCCATTGGAACTAATATACCAGTTCGACCATCGCTATGAACGGATCGAAAAGTAGCTATGGGTTACCACTAGACCATTAGATAGCACCAGAATAGATAGAACAGAGTTAATGGAAGCTTCATATCCATTGCAAGCAGTCCATTGTAGAGTTACTTACTTATTCCATCGCGCCATGCCCGGAAGACACTTTTGCCAATTGAGAACTTGAGCTTATAGAATACCCACATTGTGAAACAATGATTACTCCAGTTTTATTCTATATTTGATTATGGTACCAACAGTCCATTGAAAACCTGAGACAGTGATCTTGAGATTACATGTCCGACGAGCTTAGCGCAACAGAAGAATCGGTGAGAGAATTACTTTCTAGCTTAAGGAAATAAAGAGTCATGTCAAAAAGAGGGATGTCCATTGGATTCCAAGCCTCGTTGTCGAGAGGTTTGGCAGCCTCCCCATTGACTTCTCAAGCTAGAACATCTCGAGCCGACGCAGAGTTGAGAACTAAGAATAGGGAAGATGCAGCCAACACGAAGTTAGTGCCAACCATCCTACTAGCTTACATTCCCCCTCTAAGTGGTGAGATTAATAGGGACAATGTCCCTAGAGACTTTGAATACACCATGGTCCTTGCATATCTACCAAAAGGGGTTCGCACCTACCACGCAGATCAAGACAAGGGTACAGTGTTGAAGTTTTGCGACTTCAACCTGGGAGACCATAAAGCCTACAACATGCTCTCACCATCTAAGTACTTAAGGAGAACTAAGGGTCAGAACTCAAAGATCGTCCCTCAACAATGGACAATGAACCTTTCACAGTCTACTCTACTCAATGTTATGAAAATACTACACTTCGACAGACATCGGGAGGTGACTACTTGTGTGAAATTGCTTCTAGCAATTTACCACGAAGGATACCTATGGTTAAATCGTCGCATAATTGTTGATACGATGATGATCAACAGGATTACCAGGCTTATAATGTAGGGCCCTGATCCCCATGAGTACTACCCTGGAAATACCACAGACCGCGCTCTTTCACAAAATATTAAAGAGGCTTATGGAAATGTTTAAAAAGGCGCACAAGGTTACAAGGTAGCCTCTATCGAGAGTGGCGCAGTGTGCCTCACATGTTAGATGATAGTAGGGAATATTGTATGTAAGAATAGACCTACACAAGTATTCGACTTTGTAGTTGACATTGCAGGGAAGTGCATGAAGGGACTACAAATGAATTGGGAAAAATATTTGGTCAATTGGCTAGATATTGACTATAGAGAAGCCTAGGACCAAGGGCATGAATTCCACTTTAGTTGGCTACTAATATTGATTGCCTTTATTGCATGGAAGCTATACGAAGGTGCAACCTTCCCTGACCTCTACCCATTCGAACCATTAGCTGCGAAGTTTAGTACCTTATGGTACTCGATGGACATGAGCAAGCAGTGACAATCAAATGCCATTTTTCACATATACTATAACCAACTGAAAGAATCCATAAGGGGAGAACCTCACATAAACCCGAACATTTTACAAAGGTTTTAGCCTTTGATAAAGTTCAGCGTGGACCACCACTTTATATACCTAACTCCATGCGCTGATGAACACCAAGAACAACTTCAGTCCTATTATAAGCTGACCGAAGAAGACCTAGAAGAAACAACCAAGGAATGGTCGGTAGACCTCCTTGTTCCAGTGGATCCAGCAGACATTTCAGATATTGACAGCCCAAAAGCTACACAGGACACACCTAGGTCTAGTAAGATGAAGAAGACAAAGAAGACAAAGGAAACAAAGAAGCCCGAAGATCTTCAGGATGTAGATAACTACTCTGTAAAGACAACTTCCATCATACCCGATCAAGAAGGTAACAACGACGACCTAGAGGAAGTTGAATAACAACCAGAAGAAGAAGTCAAAGTTCCAAAGAAGAGAAAAGGGTCACCTTCGATGTCTTCCTCTAAGAAGAAAGAAAAATTGACCATGAACAGATGAAGACCGTGCTCAACCCCGATGACTTTAGCTTTCTCCTTGCAACTTTGAATGAAGCCATAGAAGAAATTAAAGAAAAGAAGAAGGCCAAGCAACAGATGATGTATGAAATAATTGAAGTCAAGCTCCAAGGAGTGAAGTGAGAACTTCAGTCTAACCCCACAGTCTCCACTGCACCCATACCAGAAGGAATAACAAAAGCAGGAGATGAATCAATTCAACTCTGCAGGATTGCCAACATAGTCAAAGTATGCCTTCAAAAAGAGGATTAAGTAACAATACAAGCCACCCAGGCCTTAAAGTAAGCACAGGAGGAAATCATAGAGAAGTGTCGAGCTGCACAACAAGAGAAGGAGGCCATCCAAGAGAAATTTGATAGAGACAGAGCAAAAAACCAAAAGGAGATGGAGCAGCTTCTCGTGAAGCAGATTGGAATCGAAGAAGCTTTCAACAAAAGGCTGAAGAACCCTTTGACCATCAAGTGATGAAGCATGCTGAAGTTATTCAACAACTGCAACAAAGAGTCATGGACTTAGAGCTTCATATCACCCCAAGTACCCTACAAGAAGAGCGCGACCAGTGAGAAATAACTTCCTGGGGTATAGTAGAAAAGATTAAAGAAATCACTAAAGAATGTAAACAACTAGGTACCAGAAGTGCGCAGATACATGAGAACTTGATCGAGTACCTAGAATTACATAAACTGGAGTCACAGCTCCAAGAGGTGAAGCAACATGTAGATAGACTTCAGATGTAGTTGAAGGCCCTATCAACTATAGAGAAAATTAATTGATCCCATGAGCAACGTGTCGCATAGAAATAGATCCACATGATCCAGAGCAAGGTCATGGAAGTGACACAACAACTTCAACCTTTGTAGGATAAGGCATGTCAACTATTTTTAGAGATTGAGAACCAAGGGACAGATCTACAATAGGTCATGATTATAGTAGAATAGCGCCTAGAAGGACTAGTCAATTGCACACTCATCCAAGAGTTCGTCGAGCAGGAGGAAATCCCAAAGCAGCAGGTCAAAGCATCTCGAGCCAAGCTCGAGGCGTTCGAAGGGGAACTGGTCAGACTTGAGTGACTTGAGATGAGTCACAGGTGAGTGTTGGGGGCCTGTTGGCCCTTGACCAAGTTTTTAAGAATACTTGGTCATATTTGACCATTTTTGGTACTCCGACATCAAGTCAGAGAAGGAGCGCATGGCGAAGAGGAGATCACGGGATCTCTACCCCTTTTTAGGGATTTTTGGGCCTTTGGGGATTTTTGGGAATATTGTAATGGGAAAAAGATATCGGCCCTTATTTAGGCCTTTTGTATGTATAAATATAAGGGTAGGAGATGCGTTTGAAAAGGAGTGTGTGATGTGTTGGGGACCTATAATCATAGGTAACTCGATTCTTCGACCGCTGATTTGGCATTTCTCCCATGATGAAGATATCTGGCTCAGTTGATTCCATTTTTCCCTCCATCCATTTCACCCGATCCTCCATCACCCTGCTGCATCCTTCATCCACCTCCGCGCTCTCAGTCCCTTGTCCTTTTGGCCCATTGAGTACATCTCGCCTGCCACTCATCCCTGAATAAAAAAACTTAGGATAGAAACATTATGTTAATAATAAATGATTAGCGGCAAATTTTTAAGATTAATTAGTATAATAAAGCAATATTAATTAAATTAATGTAGTTAGATTAATAAGCTAGGTTAATCTTGTTAGTAATTAATTAATTAATTAATTAACTAATAATTAAGTTAGTATTTAGGTTAATTTAGGTTAGTGTTAAACATTAAAATAAAACAACATTAAACATTAATTAATATAAAACATTTGATAAAAAGCATATAAAAAAATAAAAACCAAATAGAATAAACATAACACAAAAAATTAAAAAACAAAATAAATCATAAATAAAAACTAAACTATATAGTTAAAACAAAAATATAATATAATAACTTAAATAATAATAAAGTGAAATTAGAAATGAGTAATAAACAAATAAAATGAATAGGCACAAAACATTAATAAAACAAATAATAAATTAAAAATAAAACAAAGTTAAAACGTAATAAATAAAAAGTAAACAAAATAAAAAGAAAAAAGAAAAAAAACACGTAAAAAGAAACTTAATAAAACAAAAAACAAAACAAATAAAATAAAATAAAAGTTCACCTTAGA
>ML778056.1:203399-239749 GCA_009831015.1 Picea engelmannii | reverse complement strand
CCTCCCAATACCACTTACCACCTCAGAGGGGGGTCCGTAATACCACCTTTCCCCAAAAAACCACTTTCCCCCAATTTTTCAAAACCGCCCATTTTTTGTCTGTTTGACACCTCATTTTGCGAGGCAGATTCTGGGAAAATGGAGATGAAATTTAAAAACCCGAAAGAGTTTTTTGTTCATGATGGGCTGAAGAACAAAAACCTCTACCAGTGTTTTCAAAGGTGCCACCAGTTGGGAGAATCGAAGCTATCTTTCAGCCTCATTTTTTGGATTTTTGGTTTTTCCTGTTACAGTCCCGATTTTGCGGGAGCTATTTCGGCGAGGTGGAGACGAAATTTGAGAAACGGAAGAAGAATTTTTCTCTAGATGAGATAATATTAAATAAAATCCTTTATTTTTTTCACATGTGTCACCGATTGGGATAAATCAATGACTGAGCGTACCCCTATTTTCAACAAATTCGGCCAAATTTGCAATTCCAGATTTTTGGGGATTTTATGCTATTCTTGGTCGAGGTGGTTGAATCCGACCTTCTGAGCCGGGAGAGAGTCTTTTTTATAAATTCCAGTGATTCAAATGTGTAAAATAGGTTTATTAGTCAGGGGACCATGATTGAGGTTTTGTAAAACAACTCACTGAGCCTTCTATATTTTCATCAATTCAATAATACAGTCACAACAACTACAGGATTCATGTGTCATTTTTGGTGGTGATTTTTTCCTCATTCAATGTAAATTTATTTCCATTTTATTTCTTAAGTTATTCATACTCTGAATTATGCAAAGAATCTCGAAGAACAAAATTTGTTGAGACATACACTCTGTTTCTGGCTTTGACATAATTGTCAATGTTTTTTTCTCAATGGTTAATTTCAGTACTCTTGATTTCCTTCTTATTGCCTATTCTACTCATCTTGCTCCTCTAAATACAAAAATAAAATTCAAAGAATCCAACAAGAGTGCCTACCTTTCCCTGTAATGCTATCTGCAAAACTTGTTTTTGATTGAACTTCAGGTTGTGACCCCATTACCCAATGGACCTCTTTTCTCCTGTTCCAGCCAATCATTTAAAAAATCCAAACTCTGAACCCATTAGCTAGCCTAATATCTATTCAAACAAATCTATATCACATAGAGAGATCCCTCTCTGAGTCTTGGAGGGCTAGATATAAGACTCAAAGTGGTTTTGATGTTGCCTCTGTGACTACCTCCATAGACTTGGGCAAATTACAGAGTGCTAACAGAATGGCGACCATACCAGGGAACTTTCTCCAGTAGTACACTTCAAAGTTCCAGATCTGATCACCGATGGTGGACAATGACCAGACATAAGAAGGCTAAGATCATTCACCTGGAAACTCCAAATTATCTCTAGACAGTGCCAACTCAAAGACTCCACTAGAGGAAGAACCTAAAGCATGGCCAAGAAGCCTAGAAAGACCAGGTACACAAGCTCAAATTGCATTCAAGACATCTTTGGTTTTATATGTAATTATGTTCTATCTTATTCTAAGACTGATCAAAAGTATATTACTGAAGATTATGTTGATCATTTGCAAATTGATGAGCCTCAAGAGATCAGATCCCCAATTGTAGATTATGTACATACTCATACACCTGTGCACATCCCAGATGCACCTGTAGAGGTCCTAGTGAGACATAAGCATCCTTCTTTATCTCCTACTCTTGCTAAAGCTTGGGATGGTTGTAAGCCTCTTGCTTCACCTCCTGTACCTACCAAAATCCCAGACAGATACAAGCCCCTAGATTTGCCTCCTATCCTCCATGACTTCCCTACAAATTACACCAATAATCTCCATAGGTTTGATGGAGAGAATGCCAATATTAATACTGAAAAGCATATCCAAAGTCTTGAAGATTTTCTTGACCTCTTTGAGGTAGAAGATGATGATGTCTGCATCAGAATGTTTTCCCTATCATTGGGAGGTAAAGTCAAGAACTGGTTTAAAAATCTCCCAGCTGCAAGCATTAACAATTTCCATCAGTTTGTGCAAGTTTTCCTAGATCGATGGGTGATCATGAGAAATGTCTTTCTCATCCTGGAAGAGTATGACCATTTGAAAAGACAGCCAGGGGAAACAGTACAACAATTTTCAGCAACGTTCAATAAGGTATATCATACAATTCCTGTTGATATAAGGCCACCCGCAAGATCAACTCACTCGCATTTCCCAGATGCGCTCGATCTTGAGATGGCATTCCAATTAAGAGAAAGGAACATTGCAACTCTCGAAGAAATGCAGAGCATTGTAGTTGATGTGGAGGCCAACTTGTTGATCAAAAGGTCAAAGGTAAAGAACAAATAAAAGGAGCAGCTGAAATCTCCAGAAGCTAAACTGGACATTTTGGCTAGCACCATGGAAGAAATGTTGCACAAGATTAGCATAAGAGAAAAACTCAATGTTCAAAGACATCATGTTCCATTAATTTCAGAGAAAGAAAAGGTCACTATTACCAAACATTTTACAGCTCACACTTGGTACCATGGTTTGGATAATGATTCTTTCATGTATTCAATTCATAACATAGTCAAAGATGAAGTTCCAACTCAGCTTGTTGAAGAGCCATCAGCTGATATGATGTGCAAGTTTGATGACTTTTCTTACTGGGATAATCTACCCAAGTGTGATCAGTATGATGATGATAATGAGGCTGAAATAGATGTTGATTGTTCAAAGAAACCAACAACATGTCATTGCTAGGAAGAATATTAGTTACAGCTCATGACAGGGATGAGGAAAATGTAGAAAATCTCAGAGTAAGTGGATACACTTTACCCTTATGTTTCTCATCTTTTCAATTTCTAAAAAGAAACTCTAGGCCAGTTGTAAATAGTGAAGACAGAAAATTCTTTGATCAATCAGTTGAAGATGCCATTGTTGATATGGAGGTTGTTCTAAACCCAGAATTGCATCCCTTGACCTACTTTGATTTTCAAATTCCAGATGAAAGCTTAAAACCTGAGACAAATTATGAGTTAATCCAAAATAACTCTGTACCATCATGTTGTAATTCATTTCAGTTTTTGAAATTGAATCTTGAGTATATGCTAGAGGATAAACACACATAAAATAAAGAAGTTTTAGTGGAACCAATGCAACAATCATTTCAATTTCTACACGATCCGATATCCAATGTGTTGGGTTACTTGTGTTGTCAAAGTAATTTTCCATCATGCAGCTATGGGATGAAAATCTATTATGATATTGACATGATCAGGTAGTCATCTCCATTGTCTTTTTCAACATAAGTCTCATTACAAAGCCCATTAGAAAATTTACAACCATATCAAGAAATTTTTTGAGGATCTAGATATCATAGATACAGTGTTAGATCATTTTGTTGACTTGGCTGAATTTAAAAATCAAGGGACAAGTTATCTCTACCTTGATCCTATAGCTACCTACATGGAGAAATTTTTCACTACAGAGCCCCAACCTATTTCTTCCATTACTTTTGGCCTTCATGATTGCAAAGGTCTCGGTTGTAAAGATCAGGATGGAAAGTAGTTCATGATGCCTATTCAAGTTCTCTCTCTGATATTGATTGAAAACATTGAAAGAGTAGAGATAGTAGAGTAGTTTCTTGACTAGCTGCACTGGAATTATTGTATCATTTAGAATGATGAAATTGTCAGTAGTGTAGGGTAGGTAGCAGTTTTGAATAAGCTCGGTCATTTGAGAATCTTTTCAGTATTGTATGATTTCCAGCAGAGTTTGCATTTGATAGTATCTAGTTCAATGTTCAGTCAAATCTGAACTAGTTCTAAGATTGTAGCTGTAGTGACTTCATGGCCCAATGAATAAAACATCGATTTGCATGTTCAGAGTTCAGTGGTTCTTGACACCTCCTGAAAGAGCTTCCATCCTCAGGTGGAGCCTATGTTGGGGACCTATAATCATAGGTATCTCGATTCTTCGACCTCTGATTTGGCATTTCTCCCATGATGAAGACATCTAGCTCGGTTGTTTCCATTTTTCCCTCCATCTGTTTTGCCCAATCCTCCATCACCCTGCTGCATCCTTCATCCACCGATGCGCTCTCACTCCCTTGCCCTTTTATCCCATGGAGTACGTCTTGCCTGCCAGTCATCCCTGAATACACAAACTTAGGATAGAAACATTAGGTTAATAATAAATAATTAGTGGCAATTTTTTTAAAGATTAATTAGTATAATAAAGCAATATTAATTAAATTAATGTAGTTAGATTAATAAGCTAGGTTAATCTTGTTAGTAATTAATTAATTAATTAATCAACTAATAATTAAGTTAGTATTTAGGTTAATTTAGGTTAGTGTTAAACATTAAAATAAAAAAAAGTAAACATTAATTAATATAAAACATTTGATAAAAATCATATAAAAAATTAAAACCCAAATAGAATAAACATAATACAAAAAATTTAAAAACAAAATAAATCATAAATAAAAACTAAACTATATAGTTAAAACAAAAATTGTTAAACAAAAATATAATATAATAACTTAAATAATAATAAAGCGAAATTAGAAATAAGTAATAAACAAATAAAATGAATAGGAGAAAAACATTAATAAAACAAATAATAAATTAAAAATAAAACAAAGTTGAAACGTAATAAATAAAAACTAAACAAAATAAAAATTAAAAACAAAAAAACACGTAAAAAGAAACTTAATAAAGAAAATAAAAAAAAACCAAATAAAATAAAATAAAAGTGCACCTTATACACTTATCCCAAGTAAATTTAAATTAGCGCTTATAAAAAATTCCGGAACCCCCCCCCCCACCCCCGTGGTTTTCGAACTTTAACGGAGTGGGGGGTCCAGAATAGTGGTATTGGGAGGGACACTTGTCACCTCCAGGTGATTTCGGACCCCCTCCTTCCAATTACCACTTACCACCTCGGGGGGGGGGTCTGGAATACCACCTTTCCCCAAGAAACCACTTTTCCCCAATTTTTCAAAACCGCCCATTTTTTGTCTGTTTGACACCTCGTCTTGAGAGGCAGATTCTGGGAAAATGGAGATGAAATTTAAAAACATGAAAGAGGTTTTTGTTCATCATGGGATGAAGAACAAAAAATCTACCAGTTTTTTCAAAGGTTCCACCAGTTGGGAGAATCGAAGCTGTATTTCAGCCTCATTTTTCGGATTTCTGGTTTTTCCTTTTACAGTCCCGATTTTGCGGGAGCTGTTTTGGTGAGGTGGAGATGAAATTTGAGAAATGGAAGGAGGTGTTTTCTCCAGAAAAGATAATATAAAATAAACTCATTCATTGTTTTCACAGGTGTCACTGATTGGAGAAATCAATGACTGAGCATACCCCTATTTTCAACAAATTCAACCAAATTTGCAATTCCAGAATTTTGGGGATTTTATGCTATTCTTGGCCAAGGTGGTTGAATCCGACCTTCTGAGCCGAGGGAGAGTATTTTTTATAAATTGCAGTGATTTAAATGTGTAAAATAGGTTGATCAATTAGGGGACCATGATTGAGGTTTTGTAAAACAACTCACTGAGCCTTCTATATTTACATCAATTCAATAATACAGTCACAACAGTTACAGGATTCATGTGTCATTTTTTGTGGTGATGTTTTCCTCATTCAATGTAAATTTGTTTCCATTGTATTTCTTAAGTTATTCATACTCTGAATTATGAAAAGAAGTTCGAAGAATAGAATTTGTTGAGACATACACTCTGTTTCTAGCTTTGACATAATTGTCAATGTTTTCTTCCCAATGGTTAATTTCAAGATTCTTGATTGCCTTGTTATTGCATATTCTTCTCATCTTTCTCCTCTAAATCCAAAAATCAAATTCAAAGAATCCAACAAGAGTGTCTACCTTTCCCTGTAATGCTGTCTGTAGAACTTGTTTTTGATTGAACTTCAAGTTGTGACCCCATTGCCCAATGGATCTCTTTTCTCTTGTTCTAGCCAATCATTTAAAAAATACAAACTCTAAACCCATTAGCTAGCCTAATATCTATTCAAAAAAATCTATATCACACAGAGAGATTCCTCTCTGTGTCTTGGAGGGATATATCCAAGACTCGAAGTGGTTTTTATGCTTCCTTTGTGACTTCCCCCACATCCTTAGGCAAATTGAAGAGTGCTAACATGATGTAAAGTGAATGGCTTAGTGTAGAAAGTAGATCTATGTGATCAGACGTCTATGTGACTATAAGAGATCTGTGCCTACTATAAGTTTTGTAAGTGCTAAGTGCACGGGTTAGGGGAGGACTTAGTGCTTGGATCTACCCGAGGAAAGATGTTATAACCCTATTTTGCACCAGACATGCTTACCTGGAATCAGGCCATCTCAAATTCCTTCTTTGCCAAAACACTACTGAACAACTCTTCTTAAAAAACCCTTTTATATAGGCCCACACGCCTTGCTCTATTATTGCACGTGTGTACATGCGAGATGACCCAAGACAACCCGCGTGTACCTACAAAAGCATGAAAAAAGGGAAGTTGCTGACGGAAGACACAGCTTTGGGTAAGTTAACTAAACCTTTTGTCCATGCATGGCCAGTCATTCGACCAAATACCTAGATCCTTGTAACCTATAAAAGAAGGGGTAGGGGTCCCATTTGAAAGGAGGATAATCATAGTAAAAAAACTATACCCGATTAAGCATTCCCTTTGTCCCAACCTTTATACATCCTTGTGCAAAGACAAGTATAGAGAAAATCAATTGGAAGACAGTGGAAGAAGATCCCAAGACCAGGATCGAGGAGCAGTAGCCGACTTTATCATTTTAAGGTATCATTATGAAGTTAATAAAATAATTGCTTTTCCCGTCCCGCCATATGAGATTTCCATTATTGGAATATTTATTGTATGATTGATTAAATCTCTAAGCCGTTAGTTCATAGATAAAATGCATGTGGAGTTCTTTGTTTGTCTTTAGTGAATGCAGGCCAGCATTGGGAGGAGAGTTGTAGTCAAAGAACAACCAAGCACGAAAAGGGATTGACATCAAACACAAAAAATAAGGCACGTCAACTTAATCTCTTGAGCCTTGTATTTACATATGAGTAATGGGGGTTTAGGCATGGGATGATGGTAAAAAGTAAGAATATTTAGGTCATTTACGCATGCATGATAAAACCCTTAGTGCTAGTCCAGAGGAGGGATTTCCCACCCACAACAGAATTGGAGACTGTACTAGGGACTCTCTAGGGTTCTTTGGGGATTTTTTATTGGGTATTTTGAAATTGGTTTTACTACCTTTTTAGAGTTTCTGCAAGAAGTCTGAGTGTTCAGGGGTTCTGGTTCTCAATACCAATCTTCCTTGCTCTCCTTACTAGACTATTCATTTTCTATTTTTGAGAGTATTAAAAGGCATACGCGCCCTATAGTGGTACAACCCACACATGCACGCGCCCTACCTTTAGTCAACCCGCGTATGTATGCTTGTTGATGAAGTGCTAGTTGCATGTCTGAGAACCCAGGAAATCCTTCTTAGGAAGAGGCAATCATCCTCTTCCCTGTAGAAGTGATCGTTCTCAGGGATCTTCTGGGTCCTTTTAGGTCTCTAATTGAACAATCCATAGTCAGGTAAAAAACTCAGGATTAGCTTTGTTTTTCTAAATTTTTCTTGCCTCTTCTTTGTCAAGGTAAGTTTTTGCACCTTTAAGGGGTTATGGTTTTCAATACCAGTACTCCCTGCCTAAGATTAGTTATTTGTCCTCCTTTTTTGTGGAAAAATAGAGGCACACGCGGCCTATAGTGGGCTTGAACATGTGCATACGCATCTTGTCTTTGGGCAGCCCATGTGCATACGCTGGCTGTTGAAGTGATAGTCGCGTGCCTGTCTAGAAAATTTTGAGGAGGCAGTCATCCTATTCCCTGTCAAGTGTTTACTTCCCAGTTTTTTCTTGTTTCTTTCTAGTCTTTGTCATAAGCAGTTTTAGCCTAGGCTGTATTCCAGCATAGCTTACTTTTTTGTTTAAAAGATTTTTTGTGTTTCCTAGCTTTTTTAACTTATTTTTAGCTTGAAATTTTTGAGTTGCATTTAAAAAAAAAAATTCCCCCTCATGGTCGAGGGGGCATGAATCGTGCATTCATCAGTTTCTTTTAGAATCTTTTGTTATTTCTTCTTTGATTGTAAGAAAATATAAAACAAAAACTTAGCTCGTTAGATCTCTTTCTTTCCTGGCATTTTCTTTGCATTGTTATTTGAAAAAGAAAAAGAAATTAACATAGCGTTGTGTTTTCTTCTAATTTTAAAAGCATTTCAAAACGAAAAAAATAAGAAATATAATCATTCTTTGCCAGTGTTCATATACGTTTCATATTTTTTTGCAAGAGTCTTAACACCATCAATTTCACTACCGTACCCTTTTCAGTAAATCAATCCAGTAAAAAGAACGCTAATTAAAATTTACTAGACTTTATGTTTGTAGGGTCCATCAACTAGATTAGGCTAGAGCCTTGATTTAGGTTGGAGAGGAAACTCTTCAAGGCTATAAAACAAACATACAAGTCTATGCTAAGGAGTGTAGAAGTCCAGTAATGTGGAAATTATCCGAGACCCCCCTCTAACATAGGGGCTAAACACGAGGTCGTGTGCGGAAAGGTAGTGCAGACAACCCCTCCAAAGCCGAACCAGGCGTAGTGGGGAACGCATATAGAGGACTTGTCTTGGGATTCTGTTGATCACATTTTCCACAGAGCTTCATGGGTCTCGAATCCATTCGAGGTCCTTAGTCGTCTTCTAGAACACTTGCATTCGATACCCTTGATAGGTTTTGGGATTGATACCCTGCTCATTGTGATCCACCTGACTGTCGACTGTACCCGCCTGGTGATTGTTCACGAGCTGGAAACCTAGTTGCCTTTATTTTAGGGACTTACACAGGTGACTGCGGGGGTATACCGCAATACCTAGGGAAGACATCAGGCCACGTTTTGCAGATTATACCCAGAGGTTGCTTCTGTATTTGAGTTGCACTTGCATCAGTAAGTTTCTCTAGTGTTGGTTGGTGTGACTGTTCTTCCAAGTAGTTAGTCATTTGCTTGATTTTCCTTTAGGAACTTTTAGTGTGTGCTCTGTGCTCTGGAGTTTTTCATAGTGAGTTATTTAGTTGTGGCTTTGGTTCTCTGACCTAGGGTGGTAGACCACCCACTCTACCGGTTGAGAGGACTTTTCAGTCTTCTACTTAGAAACGTGGAGCTGCCTCTTTATAGGCGTTGTTTTGATTACACTAGTTCTTCAGAGTTAGTGTGTGAGACTTTTACGGACTTGAATGATCCCACAAAGGGAGAACCTGTGCATAATATATTCATGGCTAAATTTCCTGATGATACCGGCCAAGGAACCCCTTCACAAGGGGATTCTTGTGCTTTTCCTTTCTTTGGAAATGTTGGTGTCCCTTTGATGGCCACTTTGTACATTTCTAGGTTGAATGTGGGATTATCGGTTTGGTTGGGTACCATTCCAAATATCCCAAATGCTCTTGATGCTTCTCGATTAAGCACTTTATGTCATGGGCACCCTATTGATGTTTCTTCATTAGTAAAGTATTCTCCTCCTCCTTATCCCGCCTTTGGTGAAACTACAGTTACTAGTAACCGAAATTCTAAACAAAATAGGAAGAGGAAGAATAGGAAGAAGAAATCACCAACCTCTGTGAGTCATGTTGGAGATAGGTAGACAACCTCTACAAGTCACGTTGAAGACTAGCACCCAACCTCTGCAAGTTATGCTGGGGGCACACACCCACCCTATGCAAGTCATGCTGGGGGGAAAAGTCCAGTCACTACTAGTCATACTAGTAATAGGTTTGTAGCCTCTGCAAGTCATGTTATCGACCCATCACTAACCTCTGCAAGTCATGTTGGAGATGTGCAACTCACCACTGCTAGTCATGCTGGGGGCATTAATTCTGTTAAGAAACCTAGACAGATAGGATGTAAGCCTAAGTTCCCTTGTAAGCTTTGCAAGGGAAATCACCTTACTCAATTGTGCCATGGCATTCCAGAGGTACAAAGATTGTGGTCCCTGTCTGCAATCTCTTCTGATTTTGAGTGTTTTGAGGTTTCCTCGCAGCCTATTCATCCATTGGTTGTGAAAGTGGTCATGCGATGCAGTCATCAGCTGATCCCACTCCTCTTTTGGGGGGTGAGGTGACTTTAGACCATGTATTCTCGCAGCCTATTCATCCATTGGTTGCAAAAGTGGTCATGTCGATGTAGTCATCGGCTAATCCCACTCCTCTTTTAGGGGGTGAGGTGCCTTTAGACCATGTAGTCTCGTAGCCTATTCAACCATGGGTTGCAAAAGTGGTCATGTCGATGCAGTCATCGCTTGATCCCACTCCTATTTTGGTGGGGAGAGCTTCCTTTAGACCATGTAGTCTCACATCCTATTCATCCAATGGTTACGAAAGTGGTCATGCCTATGTAGTCATCAGCTGATCCCACTCCTCTTTTGGGGGGTGAGGTGCCTTTAGACCATGTAGTCACGCAACCTATTCAGCCATGGGTTGCGAAAGTGGTCATGCCAATGCAGTCATCAGCTAATACCACTCCTATTTTTTCGGGAGAGGTGCCTTTAGACCATGTAGTCTCGCAACATATTCAACCATTGGTTGTGAAAGTGGTCATGTCGATGCAGTCATCGACTGATCCCACTCCTCTTTTGGGGGGTGAGGTGCCTTTAGACCATGTTTTTATCATTTTTGGTTCAGTATTTTCAGAACAAGGGGGAATTCCACTCGCTCCAAGCACACCCCCTCCAAGACCTAGGATGGTTTCCTTTTATTGGAATGACCTTTTTGAGCCTTGTCTTCCTTCCTCCACAACCTTTCAAATAAGGGTTGAAGTTAATTCAACAAACATTTATCAGTGTACTGTGGATGAAGGATCTTCTACAAGTATTTTATCCTCCTCAGTTTGGAAAGTCTTGGGATATCCCGAGATTGTGTCTTCTTCACATGAGTTGTTGGCTTTTGGCAGACGTCCTAGTGAATATTTGGGGGTTATTCCTCAGTTACCTATATCTTTAGGTGGGAAGATTTTCCTTGTTGATGTTATAGTGGTGCAAGGCCCATTAGATTTCAATATGCTTCTCGGGCGTGATTATGTATATGCTATGAACGTTGTGGTATCTACACTCTTCCGGGTGATGCACTTCCCTCACAATGGAAGCATTGTCACTATTGACCAGATGACATCTGATAATCACCATCCTAATTCAACATTATTTCAGACTACCCCTTTATATGTTCCTAGCATTTGTGTAGACTCTACCCCGCCACGGGTTAATTATGTGGCATCTTATCCTTGGTGTTCAATTTCTTATGAGCAGGAACGTGTGAAATTGTGTTTTCCTTCTTGAGACTTGGAATTAGCAATTGATCCATTGGTGTATCCAATGGGGGCATGGGAGCCCTTGCTTCCCCCTCTTGGTCCAAGTGGGCTTGAGTATATTTTTGATTTCGATCTCGTTGTTAGTAGATCCTCAAGCCCTCATGATCGTGATTTTTCGCTGATAGACTCTTCAAGTCCTAGAAAGAACCTCCATCGTCATATGGAGTATGGTCAGTGTACTTCACCCGTTGGGACTTTCGACCCTCGTTTGCATGATTTCTCAGATTTTGAATTTCCTTCAGATGAGGCTATCCTTGAAGCCACGACTACGATTTCTATCTTGCAGGACGACTTACACCATGGTTTGTGTTTTCTTCCCTTTTGGGAGACTTCCCAAGTTGACTATCGAAGAGAGTCTTGGTCTAAGCCTAGTTGTAAGCTCTACCTGAACCAGTTTCATACATGAGTCGTAGCCCCTAGGAGTCTTCTTTTAAGCCCTTTTCAGACCCTCTAAACATTAAAAGATTGTCGAGCGATCTTTTGGCCTTTCACACTCGTTAAACTGAAATTTGAAGTCACGTCTATCCGATGGTAGTTTACCCCTTTTTCGGTCTAGACGGTCAACTGTACGAACAAAGGTATACTCTACAGGCTTCGGGTCCCTAGAAGAGTACCCTCAGGTATAATTTTACCCCTTTTTTGGGCCTGAGGGACTAAATTTATGAAAAAGGAACCCCCGCAGAGTCCATAGTTAAGCTCTTTTCAGACTCCCTAAAATTGAAAAGATCATTGAGTGACCTTATTCTTTCACACTCGTTAAAATGGTCCAGAAGAACATTCTTGAAGAAGTCCATACTTAATCGTTTTTCAGACTCATTAAAAATGAAAAAATGGGCGAGTAATCTTGTCTTTATTACACTGGTTAAAATGGTTTTGAATAGATGTCTTGTCGATGCTAGTTTACCCCTTTTTCGAACCGACTAGACTACCTTCGAAAAAGGTACCCCATTGAAGTCTCATTTTACGTTTTTCAGACTCTCTAAATATGAAAAACCACTGATATTACCTTCTCTCGGATCATCAAAATTACATCGAAGGACATTACCATTGTGTGTTTTATTAATCGCATTTGCATACCCGCATCTTTGTCCTAATGTCAAATCCATGTTGCTCTCAACTGAACCATCTGAAGCATGTCTTATATGCAAGCCTTGTAGCACTTTGCCTCTACATCTTGATACCTTTGGCCCCTGGAGGATTTTTCCCGAGTTTCCTATTCTTGCATATGTCCCTTTTCCCTGAGCATCCCTGTGTTCCATGCATTTGGAACTAGTATGTTTTTGACACTCGATCCTCCTTTGTAACGTAGCATTCTTTTATTCTTTTTCAAGCTTTCCAACATTATTGAAAAAAGACAAAAAAATCAAATATACCCCAAAAATAGGAAGGGAAAAGTATTTTCTTTTTATTTGTCAGCACAATGAGTCTCCCTTGGACAAAGAACATCCTTCTGTTTGTTCGTCAAGATCTAGGATTTAATACGACCTTAGGAGGTTGTTCTCGCTACCAAGAGTTGTGTCCTCCTCTGTTTTGTTATTATTCCAAATATATGGAGAGTTTGTGTTGCCTCCTGCATCGTGAACTTATGTCAAATGCCATGTTGCCTGAGTCTCATCATTTGTCATGCTATTACCCAAGGGAAGTTCTACAAAGAGAGTCGGCCCCTCTGTAGTTTGTTTCTTTCCCTCATGCCCGACCATCCTCAAAGTCCAATCAAATCTTTGTTTGAAATCAATGAAGCCGTTAGTCTGATCATCAAGATTCTCTAGTCCACAACCGACGAGCTGTCAAAGACCTCTAGGTAGTGAAGTCGTACACTCATATTACACTCCTACTCGAGTTTTGAAGATTTTGAATTTGTTTCTCGAGCTCTGAAGACCTCATATCCATCCATCAGGTCTTATCAACTTCTAGAAGATGGATACTCTACATGCATATCTTTTTGATTTCGAGATGTCACTCTGTTGTATATTTCCCGTGGCTACAATTTATATAGTTATATGACATGGATATACAGTGTATTTGATTGGTAGCCATGATTTTATTTCATCCCGAGCATGGGTATGCCCGCCTCGGTGAGAAAATTATTATTTTACAGAAGGCACCTCTCGATTTCTGGTCCCTGGGCTCACTTGTTTGGAACGTTGGTGAAGATTGTTAATGTATTTCGCCCATCAAATGCTCTTCTGACCTCACACATTAGGGGGAATCTGTTATAACCCTAATTTGCATCAGACATGCTTACCTGGCATCAGGCCATCTTAGATTCCTTCTTTTCCAAAACACTACTGAACAACTCTTCTTAAAAACCCCTTTTATAAATGCCCACGCACCCTGCTCCATTACTGCATGCATGTACACACGAACTGACCCAAGACATCCCACGTGTACCTACAAAATCACGAGAAAAGGAAAGTTGTTTATGGAATACACAACTTTGGGTAAGTTAACTAAACCTTTTTTCCATGCATGGCCGGTCATTCGACCAAATACCTAGCTCCTTCTAACCTATAAAAGAAGGGGTAGGGGTCCCATTTGAAAGGAGGAGAATCATAGTAAAGAAACTATACCTGATTAAGCATTCCCTTTGTCCCAACCTTTATCCATCCTTGTGCAAAGATAAGTATAGAGAAAAGAAGTTGGAAGACAGTGGAAGAAGAGCCTAGGACCAGGATCAAGGAGTAGTAGTTGACTTTATCATTGTAAGGTATCATTGTGAAGTTAATAAAAGAATTTATTTTCCCGTCCTACCATATGAGATTGTCATTATTGGAATATTGATTGTATGATTGATTAAATATCTAACCTGTTAGTTCATAGATCAAATGCATGTGGAGTTCTTTGTTTGTCTTTAGTGAATGCAGGTCATCATTGGGAGGAGAGTTGCAGTCAAAGAACGACCAAGCGCTAAAAGGGATCGACATCAAACATGAAAAATAAGGTACGTCATATTAATCTCTTGAGCCTTGTATTTAGATATGAGTAATGGGGATTTAGGCATGGGATGATGGTAAAAAGTAAGAATCTTTAGGTAATTTCTGCATGCATGATAAAACCCTTAGTGCTAGTCCATAGGAGAGATTTCCCACCCACAACAAAAGAGGATCTAGTGAGCTGTGCAGATCTCTTGTCCTAGGCAGGGTAGGATCTTGAAGTCTTTGTGTTGTAACTTGGTTTACAGAAGATAATAATAGAAGAAGACTTTGTGGACGTAGCCCCGGGGTGGGGGTGAACCATGGTAACTCTATGTATTGTGTTGATGTGTTTGTCTCTCTCTTGCTAAGTGATCTGATATGTTTAGATAGATCTATTGATGCCTTGTTCTTATGAGATATGAATTCATGATAGATATGATACATAATATGCTAAGTGATTAATCTATTAAGTATAACTTGTTTATCATTGCTAAGTGTTAGATCTGAGTAATTACTGCAATGATCTATGCTTTCTACGAAGTGTATTAATGAATGTATGTTAAGGAATAACTGATGCTAAGTGTGCTATAAGAAAGATAATCACAGATTTGTGTCCCAGCTAAGGTTGCAGACATTTGAGTCCTACAACCACCCCTGCCTCTACCTTGGGTGAGACTTCATCTGCTTTGCAGGTGTTGCCGAAAGGGCCGGTAGTTAGGGTTTTGTTTGTGCGCTCTTGAGCGTTGAACCCTAGGTATGCCCCTATTCCAACAAAATTCTTGAACTAATTCCATCCAGTTCCCTCTTCTTTCCCCCATCTCTTGTTGAGTGAATAGGGATCAAACTCTGGGGTGGGGCATAATTACTTTGGTGTGGTTCTTGAGGATGTTGGACCTAAAGTTTTTTAGTGTCTTATATGTTGCATAGACATGTTTAACTATAGTAGGATAATTAATTTTGAATCCTTGGAGATTAGTGATCATGAATGACAATAGAGCCTCATTGTTGTCATCATCCTTTTGATTCAATACTGCAGCTAACCACTGGTCGGAGGAGAAAGTATAGAGGAAGAAATCCCTATTGAAATTGGGACTTTGTAACATGGGGGACTGGGATATAGCAGTTTTAATATTGATGAAAGCATCCTTTCATTCATCATCAAACTTAAATCCGACATCTTTACGAATAATCTTTTGTAAGGTTTTGATAGTTTCTGTGAAATTGGGAGTGAATTTCCTTACTAAATTGATTTGCCTGAAAAAATACTGCATAGATTTCTTGTTGTGAGGAAATGAGAGTTGAGCTATGGCCTTAATCCTTTATGGGTCTATGAAAATGCCTGCTTGAGATATAATGTGGCCTAGTAGCTTACCTTCCTCGATGCCGAAAATAGTTTTCTTAGGATTTAAGGATGTGCCGTATCTCCTACACCTTTCAAAAATCTGAGTTAAGTGTTGTATGTTCTCTTCTATGTTCTTTGAATACACAGTTATGTCATGCAGATACACTACCACAGACTTGTTGATTAGTCCCCAAAATTCTATGTCCACGGCCCTTTGGAAGGTCTCAACTATGTTGATTAACCCAAAAGGAATGTGTTTATAAGAGAAGGTTCCCCACTTGGTTCAGAAGGTACTTTTCAAACGATCTTCCTCTAAAACCAGGACTTGGTTGTAACCTGAGAAACCGTCTAGAAGAGAGAAAATATTTGATCCAGACATGGTCTGTGGGAGTTTCTCCATTGGAGGGATTGGGTAATTGTCCTTTTCTAAAGTTCTATTGAGTTTCCTAAATTATATGCATAAGAGGATTTATCCATAATTTTTCCTCATAGGAACCATATTTGATACCCACGTGGAATACCTAACTTGGAAGATGATTTTTGCATCTAAAATTTTCTTTAATTCCTTATACATGAGAGGTTCCATGGATGGGTGATAATTTCATAGATTCTATTGGAAGGGTTTCACCTTAGGTTTTAACGGTATAGTGTGTTGAATGATATGGGTGTCATAAGTTTTCAAATCTCAGTAGGACCATGAAAAAACATCTTGATATTGTTTGAACAGTTTGAGATAAGCCTTTCTTTCCTCTTTGGATATGTTCTTTCCTAGTTTCACATTCTTTGGGTTTTCTGGGGTTCCAAGATTTATAGTTTCATGTAGGGGATAGGAGCTACCGATCTTTGCACTTTTAGGCCCCTTGAACAGTTCCTTTAGGTCAAAAATATTCTCCAAGTTATCTATCCCTTTCAGGATTGTGTGGGAATTCGATTTATCACTAGGTTGAACTATCCGAGGATCAATTCCTTTTGATTGTTCCTGGAATACTTCATCGTCAATAGCTAAGTATTTGAAATTATCTTGGTTAGTCAGAAAGTTTATGATCTATTCATCTCCTTCAAAGACTTTCCAATTAGAAATGTTGTTAGGCATAGATGGTTTGTAGAGTAGTTCCACAGTGAATTAACAGGCTTCATAATCTTTTAGAGGTGACATCCCTGAAGAAGTTGTGGCAAGGAGTCAACAAGGATATTCTTTGCTCTAGGGATTGCAATGATATTGAAATCTTCAAAATGATCTATTAACCTATGAACTTCCTGCTGATAATTATTTAGGTGCGGGGAATTGCAATGTATAATATTCCTTAATTTTCTAATGATAATCTTCGAGTATCTGAAAACCTTCAATTCTTTGACATTTAAGTCTATGGATTTCTTTAACCCTTGTACTAGAGCTTCATAATCGACAGTGTTATTGGTGCATTCGAATTCTAGTCTACAGGACAGGAAATGGCATTTACCTTTTGGATCAATGAGGATGAACCCTACCCCTGATCCTTCCCGTGAATTAGATCCATCAAAATATATGGTCCAAATTTGTGAGTGAAAGTTAATTGTTTCTTCCTTCTTCTTAATTTATTTCCCTTCTATATTTTTTCTGATGATTTCTAGCACAGGTTCTTGACAGAAGAGGGTTTCCTCTATCGATATTGGTGATTTCTCTTGAGAAACTATTTCGGAGTTTTGAGTGAGAGGGATATCATATGGAAGAGGGGAGAAGTTCTTGAAATAGGAATCGCAAGAATAATTTCCCAGCACGGGGAAATCTGTGGATGAGGGTTCATTCATGGTTTCTATATCAAAGACCATATGTTTCAGGTATCTCTCCCTATCGATTCTGATCATATTCTTGTATCCCTTCAGTGGTAGCCAAATGTGTGCCCAGTCTGTACTAAATTACCCATTTCACTTCTTAGACCAATCTCGACTTAGTAATAACCCATAGGCCTCTGGGATGTCTACTACAATGATGTCAATCACTTGCACAAACTTAGGATGTGTCGCTATTCTGATCATTACATATTTAAGTTCCCCCATGACTTTGACCTAGGTTTTATCTAGGTTTATCACATGTTTATCACTCTTGAGAGGAATGACATTTAATTGTTTGCAAATAGACAAGGGCATAACGTTGGAAGATGCTCCTAAATATACCAAACAATTGTGGAGGTTCCTGTTGGCCCTTGACCAAGTTTTGAGGATCCTTGGTCATGTTTGACCTATTTTTGGAACTTCGACAGGCTGTCAAAGATGGAGCACAAGATAAAGAGGATATCATGGGATCTTGGCCCCTTTTTAGGGCCTTTTTGGGTTTGGGGATTATGTAATGGGTATGGGGATGTCATCCCATGGGTTTACCCATGTTTAGGCCTATTTTGTAATGTATAAATCGAAGTCTAGGTGATGTAAGAAGTAGTGAATAATGACTAGTAGTGATTAGTCAGTTGCAAGTGTGCTAAGTGCTAAGTGGTAATTGATTTGTGCATACTATGTGAGTCTTGTAGAGCTAAGTGCAAGTGATTGTAAGAGATTGTGGAAGGATTTGTTCTATAACTCAAGGAAGGAGGATCTAGTGAGGTGCCTGAATATCCTATCCTCTGCAGAGTTGATTTTGAGGCTTTGTGCATTTAAGAAGATTGATTAAAGCCAATAAATAAGGTGAAGAGTTTATGGACGTAGCCCCAGGGTGGGGGTGAACCACATATATCGTATGTTGTGAATGCTTTGTGCGTTTTGGATGTTCTTTTTTTCATGTGATTCAATGCTTAGTGCGATGTTAGATGATAGATGAATCTGATATGATTTCTTAGTGATGAATAATTTGAATGAATACTAGATATGATCTTTATTGGTATGCTTAGTGCTTGAATCTATTGAATCTATGTGAATACTGCGTTGATCTGTTGTTAGGGTTTAGTTTCTCTATAAACTAAGATTCAATATTGATGAATCATAATTGATAAGTTCTTTGTTAAGGTGTTACAATCATAGATCTGTGTCCCAGTTAAGGTTGCATACATCTAAGTCCTACAACCACCCCTCCCTCTACCTCGGGTGAGACTTCATCTGCTTCGCAGGTGTTGATGAAAGGGCAGATAGTTATGGTTTTATTGGTGCGCTATTGTAGCGTTGAACCTTGGGTCTGCCCCTATGCCAATAGTTCCTGTTGAATACTTCAAACATTAAAAGGGATGGAGGGAAAAAATATTTTCCCTTCTTATCTTCTGAGCAAGTATTCATAGTTGGTTTATTTACTAGATCTGTAGAAGTTAGATTTCTTTGTTTCTCATTGCTTGTCATAGGGTTTTCTACTGATTTCAATGCTTGTAGCAGGAAATATTTTTGCTGAGGGATTCTGCATATGTCCATAACCGATATATTAGCCTTCAACTTCTTTAGATATTCAACTACAATGTACTCTAGTTTGGGCGATTCTCGTGTATGGATGCTAATAGGGTTCTTATGGGGATGAAAAGGTGCTTTAAGGTGATCGAGAGTCGACCTTTCCCCTGAAGTTTGAGTGGTAGTGGGATCCTTTGAGACATGAGGACCTTTACTTCTAGTTTTCACAACTGAGACCTCTGCGGGTGGTTCTTTAACCTAAAATAGGTTGTCAGAAGGGATAATTAGGTCAGGATCCCATATCAACATGGTTGTATCTTTTGGTGGGTCAATCTCTTCCTGGTCAACAACATTCATAACCAAACCGCTTGGTTTTTTGGTTAGGGAAACCTCATATAAAAACCAGTTAGCCATGAAATTCATGGTGTGCACCCATTGAGGGAAATCTCTTTCAGAGTGGTTTTCCTAGTGATAAGTACAGAAAGAATAAAATGTGACATTCCCTAGATCGATATTCAAGTTAGCTGGGGGAGGTTTAATTTCTTTTAACGACGGGTTCCTTTTAAAGAAAGGCTTAAAGGGCCTTTATCCTTGGTTTCCTTCCCTTGCATTTCTATTCATGTTTATGATCTCGTTAGATAATTTCTTAACCATGCGTTGTAGATATTCTATGTCTCCATTACCCTTGTCAGGAGTATGTTCTTCTTGTTTCCCTGGCATTCTATTTAGAAGGATTCCTCTCCTAGGAGGAGGTGGAATTTCTTTTTTAACTAAAGATACATGTACTTCTTTACACCCTTTCATATCGAATTCTATCTTTTTATCTTCTTCAAAATTCTCAGCTAATGTTCGCTTGGCATCCCTCTTCACAAACATGGAAATAGAAGATGGGAGCGCATTAGCATATACTTTGATTTGCAATGACTGAGTTGGTTTGGCTTCAGGATAGAATTTGTTTAAGATGGTTGTGAATATTTTGATTGAAATATTTAACCTTCTCTTTCGAACTCATTGTGGCGGTGAACAACTCAGCCATCGGACCTCCCGTAGTAGTCTCTTCTACAAATTTATATAGAAAATATTTTTGAAACTTTGTCCATCTAGTTATGGATCCTACAGGTAAGTTAAAATACCATGTGGAGGTTGAGTTCTTAAAAGTGTAGGGGAACAACCAACAAACTACGTCTTCATGTTGGAAGTTCATAAGCTTGATCACTAGTATAAATTTCTTGATATGATCTTCGGGAAATCCTGAGGTTTCGGGATCGAACATAGGAAGTAACTTCTCTGGATGTCAAGGAAGGTTATGGACTGGTCCTGTGAGGGCCAAAGAATCTTTGGCCAACCAGGGTTGATTGTTCAACAGTGGGTTTCCCATTTATTAATTATGGTCATTGTTGTCCTCCATATCTTAAGATTATGAGTTAAACTCCTCTTCTTCTGAAAAATTGTTTGGTTCAAAGACATCGCCAGCTGGTGTTTCGGGTATTAGATCAAGAGGATATTGGATTTCGGTGATTGCTAAATATATTAAGTCTTCTATCGTGTGCACAAAAACTTTTTCAAGAGTATTGACCACTTGTATACTTATCTTTTTTCTTCGAGGAAGTATCAGAGGTAAGGAAAACACATTGATTTGTCAGGCGTATGCTCTTGTGATTCTTCTAGATTGATTTAATTCCTCGTGAGGAAGAGTGTAAGGTATGTCAGGGTAAAAATTTTCTTCCTCGGGTTGGGGTGAGTTACTCATTTCAAGAGTACTCAACTTGTGTGGGTTGTCTTGGGAATGACTAGCCATGCATGTGGGTTGTTTTGAATCTATAGGTTGTTTGAAATACTTTGTAAAATATGTATTCAACCATTCATTCTCAGGCTCTCTTTCTAACAAAAATTATGTTGATGGGTCCTAGATCCCTTGATTCAACAATAGGAACCAAACCCGCCATTGAGGCCCAATTAGACTCTACAACATTTAATAGAGGAATGGTTCACCAGATCTTGTGATCCAGCCAATTAATTGATGGGCTTTATGTTTTCTTGTGAAGGCATCTCCTTCAGTTTGGACTTTCTCTTTTTGTATTTTCTCTTAGGTGGGACCGAAGTAAGATTGTAAGCCGGTATAAAACAACTTGGAAACACAATAGAATTAAGTTTAACTACTGGAGAAGAGGCTGAGCTTGGGATAACCCGCTACTCAAGCATGAAGAAGACAATTCTATACCACAGGCCTAGTAATAATATGTTAACCATGTGAGCATCCAATTGTTGTTTGAGATACTAATTATCAGAAAGAAAACACATACACGATAAGATAATGGCAAGCAAAATAATTCACCTACACTAATCAACCATCACAAGATAACACAACGATTCATATTCATCATTAAAGTAAAGAACAACAAAACATTGCACCAGATAACTTGACAATAGATTAAATAACTCTTACTCATTACAACATCATTCATGAAATGAGATAGGAAATAGTTCTTATCCACATCCAATCACACATGCATTTGATGAAAATAACTTTGTCTCTAGTCCAGAAGGACTTCTCTATTAACGGTAGATCGGAAATAATTCTTGACAACCAAAAAGAAATATTTTCTTGCAACAACTATCGACCTTTGATTAATCAGTCGATGCTCTTATTTATAATGTAAAATTAACTAAAAATAATGGCTAAAGTGCAGTTAAACAAAAAAAAACTCGCCACATGGTGTTCTATCCTAACAGTTTTCCAACAGTCATCTCAAGATATCCCTTTGAAAGGGTGACTTTTCTCATACTCCGACCAACTGATGAACAACTCCTCGTAGGTTTGGGCCCATGTAAATTTGTGTTGTTCTGTCGGAAATGCGTAAACTTCTCTGATATTCACCACATGCATCTGATACTTGATCAGACCAACACTTAATTGTTGAAGCAGAACCTGAGTGTTGATCGGATGTTCCAGAAATTGTTGTACCTGTCTTGGCACTGTGTCAGTCACCTTTGCTAGTCTTTCGACCCATGAAGAATCTTTCATAGCATGATATTCAACTATGTCACACAAGTCTATGAAGTCGTCAGGTATTTCGAACTCAGTCAATTTGATATCCTTCACCACCTTGTTGATATCCGGACCTAGTTTCTCTCAGATTCCTCAGTGAGGTTACGGAGCCAATTTTTCCTAATAGTCAGAGGGATATTTCCTGCAATCAGAATTAAAATCGTTTAGAAATGGCTTATAGAACAATACTCAGCAAAATATATGTAAAGGCATAAGAGTGATGAATCTGGACTAGTGCATACCTATAAATCTTACTAAGCATGATTGTTTGATACTTACGTGATCTCTACAACCTTTCGAATTACCTGCATCGTCTCTATTATTGTCATCATTTTTCTTCATTTAGGGTAGGTTACATACGCGTGTCATAACATGAACGATTAGGTATGGAAAACATTTGATTCAAAGTCACGCCAGTGGTCAGTTGGGCAACTCCTATCGGCTACATCTCACACGCCTCGGATCATGCCCGTTGTGCGGACGTGACACATAAATTCTTTAAAACATCCCATCACAAGGAATTCAGTGTTCCCTGGCACGTTTCAACTCATTGCCCACTCTGTTATAAATTATAGATGTTCTTTATGTGTTCTACTTACCAGTCGAGGTTATGCACTAACTCATCTCGTGAGCCCATTTCGATCAAAATATTTTCTTTGGGACTTTGTCAAGTCACCCATGCATAAGGTAGATACGTTGTCGCACCATGGGAACTCCTCAAAACTCAAGACAGGGCCTACAAGGAAGTCGAAGCACCAGGCTTGAGCCACAACATGCTTGGGACTTGTTCTTTTTTGTAGTGGGCATTCCTGAGGCTTCAAAGGGATATTCCTACCTTCATGCAAAAATGAGAGTATCCCCTCATGTGGAGGTCGAAGTGGAAGAAGCTACATCAAAAAGGAAGATGTTGGAAGCTATGCTTCCTCAATAGAAGATACTGTGGAGGAGAGGAAGGCCCAAAAAAAATTAAGGAAGTCGGGGGGTAAAACCAAATCCTAATTGAGTCATGCACATGATCAACCACCTAGGAGCTCCTAATGTGAATTATCCAACTAGAGCCTGTCAGAACCACAAGTCGAGGATGTGGGAGCCGAACAAGAAAGACAAAAGCCTCGAGTTCTAATGTCTGAGGACCTAATCCCCAACTAGAGTAGGCACAACTCTCCATAGCTAAAATTTACCAGGATAATAGAGAATTATGTCGACAATTGGAGGCAAAGAACCTTGAGGTGTCAGTGCCACAGGGTCATGAAGGGAACACAACCTGGATCAAGCGGTAGCTTCGGGAAGAAAAAGATACGATCGTGTAGTTGTGGGAAGAGCAAAAGGTATAGGAATAAAAAAATATGACAACACCTCCAGAAGCACGAAGTAGCCAAGGAGAAAGTATGCACGCAGAAGAGGCATGATGGGTAGACTCTGTTTCATATTCTCAGACGTGACACAGAATTTTGATAGTCTTCCCTTTTTTATTGTGAAAATTTTCATGTTCTCAATGTAACCAGGTTGGTTGTCCAAAAGGTGTAGATAGTGTCTATTGTATGTAACCTGAGCCTGATGGGAATCTAATATAAAATGTCTCGAAATTTTGATGAAAGGATTCTAGTCATAGTAGTTGAATGCATCGTTTTTCTCTTTGCGTGTGAATATATTGTTTTCTTTGTCCAAATTTCTTGTTAGTTAATCGTGATTTTGTGCTTAGTGTTGCTTCGAGTTGTTCTGTATTTTATATTGATATCCTTCTGCAAAACCTCTGACATCGATCGAATTCATCATTCGAAGCTAGCGTGGCACCAATGACTTGAGATATATGGTAATGAAAATCGGGGACTCAACTTGTGGGTGATGGTTGGACTCGAGACTTTGTTCAATTCAAGTGCTTTATGTGTAACTTAGGATTCAATACCAAAAATTATCGGGGACCAACCTTCATGAATAAACCTAACGTTCGGTTTCCTTGCAGATTATCATCCTCGAAAATTCCCCAATACCGACAACATTTTAGAAGTCAGCGATTGGCAATATCATTTCATTTTTGTTCAACGCTTACCTTTTTCATCTTTTACCGATGCCAAAAGGGATACGCTGCTGGTGACATCCTTGAGTGATGCTTGTTGCAGAATAAAAACTTATGTTAGCCGAAGCCGACGAATATCGACTCTCAGTGACCTCGTTTCTCTTGAATGATTTACTTTCATGCTTAATCCTTTCCGATGTCAAATTTCTTAAGTGAATCAGGGAGAAGTCTTGACTGTCAATTATTTAATTGAGTGTTAGTCTTTTATGTTATGTGTTTCTGCATGCTCAAGAAAAATTTGAGAGACTTAAATGAGAAACAAAAGTGACAAGAAAAGGAAACATTTTTCATACTGAAGTAGAATCAGACAGTGAAAAAGATCAAGTGGTACCCAAAAATTAAAATTTGACATAATCTTTTTAGGCTGTGTTGAGTGCTCAATAGGTTCGTCTGATCTAAAGAAAAACTTTGGGAGTATTCTCATCCGTCGATTTACTACAATGGAAGGATAGTGGAAGTGGAAATGTTAACTAACAACAAGCTGTCTCCACCATATTATGACTTACTAGAACATGTGATCACTCCAGAGGAAAATGGAGAGACATCTATTCAAAACATCTGAAGTCCCGAATGCTGAAATCCCGAAGTGGACATGGGTCATCCGATCTGTAGAATAATTCATTTGCATTCTCAACCATTTATCAAAACACAATGGAAGGGTAGTGTAAGTATAAACAAACGAAGTCATGAAGTAATCTATGACCATCCATATCAATGTTTGATTAAGTCATAACCGTTGGATTGAACAATGAAAGGATGAGTGTAAGGATCAAATCTAACCATTGATTTGTTTCCATGAAATAAACTGTCTGATCTGATTGGAAGGTTTGAAAATGTGAAAACCTGAAGTTTCGAAGGAAGAAGTTTTGTCAGCCGTCCATCTCATCAGAATATTGAATCGTGACCATTGAATTGATAACTGATAAAGCGCTCATTAATCCTAGAGTCTGGTCACCATCGTTTGTCATGTGATATAGGGCATTTAAATAAAATAGAATACATTGTTGTAATTGATAATCCTATGGTTATGTAACACTCAGTCACATGCATGCTTGAAGGAAGCACCTCCATAGAATTCGGTTCCTGTGAAAATAACAGAGGTTCAAGATCGAGTTTAAAGGATGAAATTTATCCATATGTAATCAATTTACAAAAAGCCTTCACAGTAAAAATAATAATCAATGATTATGGTTAAGTTAAAAAAAGAGGTACGATGGTTCAAAACCAAGGGACATAGTGTGTCACTCTCACACCGTTTTGAAGAATATATAGATGAGGAAGAGTGTTGATAAAAAGTGTGTCTCTGCAGTCTAAATTGGAAAATATATTAAATCAGAGAAGCAGAAAGAGATGTAGTAAAAGACTTGAAATAAAAGTTTGTCTAGATTCAAAAAATCAAGGGTGGTTGGGTGGCGCAAGGGTAGGTTGGTGCATGTAGAGGAAGTTAGTAATTCCTTTTCAATTGTAGCTGACTAAATAGGGGGTTGTAGCCTCCTACCAGTTGGTGCTAGTGAATAATGGTGTGGGTGCATCCTGATCAGTTGGTGTTGATCCAAAAGGAAGAGTGTCTTCCTTCTATGTAACATGTAAAACAATTTTTTTTGTTAATAGAAAAGCGTTTGTGGTTTTTCCCATTTGGGTTCCATGATAAAATATTGTGTCAAATTTTTTTTGCATAAACAAAAGAAAATTGATAAAATTATTATGTCACTGATTCACCCCCTCCCTCTCAGTGACAGGATCTAATCCTTCAATTGGTATCAGATCCAGTCTCTTCACAAAAGTTTTAAATCACTTGAAGAGGAATATACATTAGAATGGATTAGCAGCTGAAGATATCATCAAAAATCCCCCTATTTAATGGTGAAGACTATTTCTTCTATAGTGTTAGAATGAAAATCTATCTAATGTACATTGGACTGGAAGTATGGAAATTAGTGGAAAAGGGATATGATGTTCCAAAAACCAGTCCCACAGAAGCAAAAGACAAGAAAATATCTTGGGACCATGGAAAGGCTTTAAACTCACTACAATATGTACGGAGTAAGAAAATCATTTCTAAGGTACTAAACTATAATAATGGAAAGAAACTCTGGGATAAATTCAAAACCATATATGCAGGAGATTCCAAGGTAAAGAGGGCCAAACTCTAGAATCTCAGAGTACAATATGAACATATGAAAATGAAGGATGAAGAGAATATCTCAGATTACTTTGAAAGAATCGATAATGTTATTAATGCAATCAAAGGATTGGGAGTATAAGTGTCAGACAATGATCTAGTTGAAGAAGTACTAAGAAAACTACCTATTCTATACAATCCTAAAGTGTTCTCTCTTGAAGATCAGGATAATCTAAATAAACTGAACATGGACGAATTGTATGGAATCCTCATTGCCTATGAGTTAATATTAGGTCATGAGAACCTCCCACAAGGAGAGGTAGCATTCAAGGTGCTCAAGAAAACAAAAGGTCAGAAGCAAAAACCTCAATCTAGCCAACATGAAGAATTTGATGTGGAAGAAGCCAATTTTATAAAGAAACTTCAGAAAGGAGAAGGGAAGTACAAAGGCAAGCTCCCTTTCAAATAATTTAACTATGGAAAGGTTGGACACTTTGCAGATAAGTGTCCCTATCCCAAGGAAGACTCTGAGGATGAAGAAAACAAAACTAAAAAATACAAGAAGAAGGAAAAACCCAACTACAAGAAAACAATTTACAAAAGAAAAAAATAATTCTACTCAAAAGAAGAAAACAACAGTTCATCAGAGTCCAGTGACAGTGATGAATCTGATGATGATGAATTCCTTTTCTAGGTATTGAAGATTCTAAGAATATAGAAGAAACTAAAGATGAGAAAGACTCAGAAGATGAAGCAAAAGTTAATATGGAAGAAGAACTTCTCAGTGCCTTGGATGACTTAAGAAAATACAAAACCAGATATAGACAACTAAAACGTTTTGTAGTTGAAAAAAAATAAAAACATGAATAGAAAGAAAAGGAGATGGAGAAACTCATGAGCAACCTGAGAAACCAAATCCTAGAAGAAAATAGGATTGAAGAAAGTCTAGAAAAGTCTCTTAGAGAAAAAAAAAACAACCTGTGAAAGAATAGAGGTAGAAATAGTTCACCTGAGAAAAGAACTGGATGCAAAGTTCATTCAAACAAAATATGAAAATAGTTCTAAAATATTAGATAATATTATTACCACACAAATGGATTCGGGTAATAAAAAAGTAATAGGCTATTCTCAAGAAGAAACCCAAGTTAATTCAAAATCTTATGCATATATTCTCCTCAGTACATTCAAAAAGAAAAATGAAGAGAAGACAAGAAATGATCAAAACTCCAGAGGACCACTTCCACCCATCAAGAAGGAATATAATACAATACCAAAGAAGGTGTATCAAAATAGATATCCTCACATTTTCTTCGGTTATTGATTTGCATGCTCTAATTTCAAACACAAAGATATGAATTGTAGAGCATATAGAAGGAAAAATTTGAGGGTTAAGAACTATAACTGTAGAGATAACCAAGCAGTAAATCAAGTCAAAAGAAGAAACTATAAATCCTTTGCACCTCTACAAGAAGTGGGCCTAGAATGCTTCATATACCATAACTATGGACATAAGGATAGTAATTGCAAATTAATGGAAGCCTCAGAACAACCAATATTCATTAGAGAGCAAAAGAAGATTTGGAAAGAAAAAACACCAAAGAAGGAATGTCTTCTTGCCTTAAAAACTGAAGATAAAGAATATCTCTGGTATGTTGATAGTGGGTGCACAAAAAATATGACAAGAAACAAAGACAAGTTTTTGAACTTAAAGAAACAAAAAGGTAAAGTTACATTTGGTGACAATGCTTAAGGTAACATACTTGGGAAAGGCACTGTGAGTTTGGGAAAAGACAAAGTCAAGAATGTGTTGCTTGTTGAAAAATTGAAACCTACCCTATTAAGTGTCATCCAAACTTGTGATCATGGGCACTTTTTCATCTTTGATTCCTAGAAATGTGAGATTAGGAGAGAAGACATAGGAAAAATGGTTGGTACTGCTCCTAGAACTCCCGAAAATGTGTATATACTAGATGCAAAATTGAATGAGGAATGTCATATGAATCTAGTAGATGAAAGTTGGATATGGCATAGAAGGTTGGGGCATATTAAATTTGACAATCTAGTGAAAGTCAACAATCTTGGTGCAGTAAGAAACTTTCAAAAGATCATAAAGCCCTCAAATACTATGTGTAGACATTCTCAACTAGGGAAGCAAACTAGAATAAGGTTAAAAGCAAAAGAATACACAACCTCAAAACCTTTGGATCATTTTCCAGGGATGATTTTAGGGGCTAAATTTCACTCATGGGCTAATTTTCCATGGTTTTTCCAAAAATGAGATTCGCTATTTTAAAAATGATTCGCCCAAATTCTATAGGATAAAATCATTTTACCTTAAAAATTGCTAAAATTTTATAAAAACTATATAAAATACTTAAAAATTTGAATATTTTTACAAAAATATCACCAATCATTTATAGTTTGCATATGAAGGATTAATAAGATTCGCCAAGGTTTCTACATTTTAAAATAAATTTCCATCCTTAAAATCATCCCTGTCATTTTCACACTGACCTATGTGGACCTACAAGAAACAAGAGTTTGCAAGGAGAGTCTTACATTATGTTGTTCATTGACGATTTTACTAGAATGGGATGGATATGTTTTCTCAAAGAAAAATCATAAGCACTTAACAAATTCAAAGCCTTTAAACCCCTTGTTGAAAATGAAAAGGAGACAAAAATCAAATGTATTAGATCAAACAATGGTGGTGAGTTCACCTCAAAAGTGTTTTATCTCTTCTGTGAAACCCATGGAATAAAAAGACAATTCTTTGCTACCAGAACACCTCAACAAAACGAGATTGCTGAGAGAAAGAATAGAACAGTTCAGGAGGCTGCAAGGACTATGCTCAATGAAGAAAAATTATCTGATGGATATTGGAGGGAAGATGTAAGCACATCAGTATACATATTGAACAGAGGTTAGCTTAGGGTTAATAGTGATAAGACTCCTTATGAACTATGGTTTGGAAGAGCTCCATTGGTAAAATACTTCAAGGTCTTTGGAAGTAAGTGCTAGATCAAAAGAATTGATGAGAATTTTGGAAAATTTGATACCAGATATGATGAAGGTATCTTTCTTGGATATGATTCTAACAAGAAATCATACCGATGATACAATCTTAGATCACATAAGATTGTTGAGAGTGTTGATGTCAAGGTGGATGACCTAAAAACATTAAGGATAAAAAATCAAGAGACTATACTTGAGAGTGAAGATGAAGATGATGATGAGACAATTGGCACACAAGTAGAAGAAGTAGAAGAGAATAAATAAAGGGAAGATGATGATATGCATACGAGTGAAGATGAAGAATATATTCAAGAAGAGATAAGAGAGGAATTCCCAAGAAGATACACAAAGACACCCTCAAGAATGACTCAAAACAATCATCCTGAAGAACTGATTATTGGAGATATGAATGATGGAGTGAAAACAAGAAGAAAACTATTATATCAAACATAAATATCAATGTTTTCACATATTGAACCCAACTCAATCAAATATGCATGTAAATACAAGAATTGGGTCAAATCTATGAATGAAGAATTGGACCAAATTGATAAAAATCAAACTTGGGAACTAGTTCCAAGACCAAAAAAAAATATCATTGTAACTAAATGGGTGTAAAAAAAATAAATGAATGAGAATGGGAAAGTAATCAGAAACAAAGCCAGATTGGTGTGTAAAGGGTATGCTCAGTTTGAAGGAGTAGACTATGAATAAACCTTTGCACTTGTGGCTAGATTGGAGGCAATTAGGATGTTCCTAGCTTTCTCCAGCTATAGAAAATTTAAAGTATACCAAATGGATGTCAAGACAACATTTCTGAATGGAAATTTAGAAGAGGAAGTATACATTGAGAAGCCAGAAGGGTTTCAATTAACTAACAAAGGAGAGTATGTCTGTAAACTAAAGAAAGCACTCTATGGGCTAAGACAAGCACCTAGAGCATGGTATTCAAGGCTAGATTCTTAATTACAAAAATAGAGCCTAAAAAGGGGATCAACATACAACAATATTTACTGTAAAATTGATGGTAACAACATGATTATTGTGGAAGTATATGTTGATGATATTATATTTGGCAGTGATGATGAAAAAATGAGTAAGGATTTTCCTAGGATGATGCAACAAGAATTTGAAATGTCTTTCTTAGAGAACTGAATTTATTTCTTGGATTACAAATAAAACAATCCAGAAGAGGATTCTTTATACATCAGTCTAAGTATGTTAAATATATTCTTAAAATATTCCATTTAGAGGATTGCAAACCTGTTAGTACACCTATGACAGTTTGATGCAAACTAAGCAAGGATCACGAGTCCAAAGTTGTAGATCCAAAACAATACAGATCAATGATTGGGAGTTTTCTCCATGTAACAACATCTAGAACTGATGTCAAGCAAGCTGTTGGGATGGTGGCTATATTCCAAGTAGCACCAAAGGAGATCCATGTTCAAGCTGTAAAAAGAATCTTTAGGTATTTGAAAGGAACCATAGATCTTGGTTTGTGGTACCCTAGCAAAGATTCATTCACTTTAAAATCCTATTCAAATGTTGATTGGGCAAGAAGTGTCGATGACAAAAAAAGTACAAGTGGAGGAGCATTATTTTTGGGAGAATCATTGGTATCTTAGATAAACAAGAAATAGTCCTCAATTTCTCTGTCTAGCACTGAAGCTCAGTATATTGCAGTAGCATAATGTTGCACACAAGTGTAATGGATAAATAAAACCTACAATACATCAAAATAGTATTTGAAGAACCTACTATTATCTAGTTTGATAGTACAAGCTCTATAAGTCTCTCTAAGAACCATGTCCAACACTCAAAATCGAAACACATTCCCATAAACTACTACTATCTAAGAGATCAAGTTGAAAATAAGAACATTAAATTGGAATATGTTCCAACACAAGAACATGTGGTAGATATTTTCATAAAACCCTTATACAAATATGTATTTGAATATCTCAAGAAAAAATTGGGAGTAATCCTTCTTCCAACCTAAATATCTCAAGAAAATAATGCATCAGTTGGCACCTATTCAGGGGGAGAAAACAATCAACATCGAAAGGAGTCATTCAATTATGAAGGGAAAAGTGTGATTCCAGGAGGAGTTACCAATGGTCAAGACTCTTATCAGAAGTATTTAGACAGACATATCATAGGAAAAGAAACCCTTTGCCATTGATGTCAAAGGGGGAGAGTAACTTCAAAAAAGAGATGCAACATCACAGGGGGAGTTTATGTATGAAGTTTGTGTGTTTCCCTCAATGACAAAGGGGGGGATTGTTGGAAATATTTTCATTCATGTGTTTTCATTGATGTCAATAGTGATAATAAGAAGAGAAACAAGGTTAATCTCTGGAATAAAAGTATACTAAGAATCAACAGAAGAACATCACCTTAAGGCTGAAGAAATTTGTGATTATTGTTGATCACGATAGGATAAAAAATGTTCCTATGATAAAATCTTAGGAGGGTTATCAAATGCAGAGATCAAAGCTCGGAAGGAAAAGCGTATGCTCAGGGTGAGAAGTCTCAGCAGCTGATCGATCAGAATGAGAAGCCTCAGCAACCGTCTGATCAAGAAATTGACCATGTTGATTGTCTAAACCATATAGACCTCAATCATATGAGTGACTATGGGATTGAGGATCATTGGAGGATCATGACCGTCGAATCTGGAAGCCAAATCAACGGTAGGGATGAATTGCAGGGATCAGAAGGAGAATTAAATGACTCGCTAGTTCCAATCCCGCAATTGTTCTAGTTCATCAAATCTCACAAACTCGGATATCGACAACTGTGGTTGATCCAAAAAGCAATTATATTAAGTCAGATTGATTTATGAACATCAGATTCCCAATCGCCAGATCAACGGTAGGGATAGATTGCGGAGATCGAAAGGAGAATTAAATATCGTGCTAGTTCCAATCCTGCAATTATGCAGGACCCTCTGATATTATTAATTCAAATATCGATGATTGTGGTTGACTCAACAACAATGTACAACTTCAAATTGCAAAGTTTTGGTGATGATTTAAATCACTCGCAAGTTGTGGTTCCACAACCATCCTTGATCTTTGATCTTGTTTGAGAATATTCACAAGTGTCAGATCACTTTAAGTGGAAGGATAGGATAAGCGGGGCTAAAGGGTTGAGAAATTGATTATCCAAATACCCATCAGTCGTCGGATCAAACCTGAATTCCCATCAGCCATCGGATCATTTTCAAGTGGAAGTATATGATAAGCGAGGTAAGATCTAAGATCTCATTTATGATAATTTCTGTCAGTCGTTGGATCATTCTAAGTGGAAGGAAATGATAAGCTAGAAGAGAAGCACCATATACAGATCAATTTGTTGCTACAAGATCCTGATGGAACAAACATATTTCACTCTGGGTCTAAATATGTGAGGAGGTTATGCTCCAAAAAGTTTGAGAAGTGAAATTCCTGAATCACGGAGACCCGAAGAGCCGAAATAAATTCTCAACCGTTGGATCATCTGAAGTAAGCCTCAACCATCTGATTCAAGAGGAAATGTGACATACCACGGTGGCATACCACATCATCAAACACATATGACATATTAAGTCAATAGACCATGTTAGCAAGAAACTATGACATACCACGTCAGCAATCTATGTCAGCAAGGACACATGGCACAATCAGAGAATGACAAGTGTCAAGTTGAAATCAGTGTTTCAGGTATGTGAAAATCACGAATCTAAGTGACACATGGAAGCTACTTGGCTCATGACATGTGATCCAGTGACATAAGCAAGTTACGTCACTCCGAGAGTTTTCACCACTAGAAAATGACAAAAGCTCTGAAGTATTGAAGGAAGAAATCTTGAAGTAGATATGGTTCGTCCGATATAAAGAAAAATTTCGGGAGTATTCTCGTATGTCGATTTACTATAGTGGAAGGATAGTGTAAGAGGAAATGTTAACCGACAATAAGCGGTCTCCACCAGATTATGACATAGCACAACAGGTGATCAATCTAGAGGAAAATGGAGCGACATCTATTCGAAACCTCCAAAGTCCTGAATGCCGAAATATCGAAGTGGACATGGGTCATCTGATTTGTAGAATAATTCAGATGCATTCTCAATCATTGATCAAAACATAGTGGAAGGATAGTGTAAGTATAAATAGACGAAGTCACAAAGGAATCTGTGACCATCCATCTCAATGTGTGATTAATTCCTAGTTGTCGGATTGAACAATGAAAGGATGAGTGTAAGCATCAAATATGACCATTGATTTGTTTCCGTGAAATAAACCGTCTGATCTGATTCGAAGGTTTGAAATTTTGAAAACCCAAAGTTCTTAAGGGAAAAGTTTCATCAGTTTTCCATCTCATCAGAAGATTGAATCATGACCGTTGAATTGATAAGTGCTCAAGCGCTCGTTAAGCCTAGCATCTGGTCACCACCGTTGGTCATGTGATATAAGGGATTTAAATAAAATATAATACATCGTTGTAATTGATAAGCCCATGGTTCTGTAATGCTCAGTCACATGTAATGGTTTGAAGGAAGAGCCTCTGTAGAATTCGGTTCCTGTGAAAATAACAGAGGTTCGAGATCAAGTTTAAAGGATGAAATTGATCCATATGTGATCAATTTACAAAAAGCCTTCACAGTAAAAATAATAATCAATGATTATGGTTAAGTTAAACAAAGAGGTATGATGGTTCAAAACCAAGGGACATAGTGTGTCACTCTCACACTGTTTTGAAGAATATATAAACGAGGAAGAGTGTTGAGAAGAAGTGTGTCTCTGCAGTCTGAATTAGATAATATATTAAATCAGAGATGCAGAGAGATATGCAATAAAAGACTTGAAACAAAAGTTTGTTCATATTCAAAATATCAAGGGTGGTTGGGTGGTGCAAGGGCAGGTTGGTGCCTGTAGAGAAATTTGGTACTTCCTTGTCAGTTGTAGCTAACTAAACAAGGGGTTGTAGCCTCCTACCAGTTGGTGTTGGTGAATAAGGGTGTGGGTGCATCCTAATTAGTTGGTGCTAATCGAAAAGGAAGAATATGTTCCTTCTATGTAACATGTAAAACAATTTTTGCAGTGAATAGAAAATCATTTGTGGCTTTCCCATTTGGGTTCTATGATAAAATATTGTGTCCAAATTCTATTTTCATAAATAAAAGAAAATTGATAAAATTAGTGTGTCACTGATTCACCCAGCCCCCTCTCAGTGACAGGATCTGATCCTTCTCAATATATTGTTGAGTTGGTGCTTATATGAGGAGATTGGTGTCTCTAGTAGGTTGGTTTCTACAAGCTTTGTGTTGGATAGTTGGTTATCATTGATGTCAACCCTGTTCAACCCTAGAAGAAACCCCAAAGTAGTTTTGGAAGTATCTAGAAGTGATGGGTGTATTTGAAAAAGTATCCAAAGTGGTCCCCTTATGGAATAGCTTTAAGGATGGACCTCATGGGAAGAAACTTTGAAGAAGTCTATAAGAGTCCCATAGATGTGGTCATGAAGCCCAAAGTTGTTTGAAGAAAAACAAGATGATGGACTCTACTAAAGAATTCAAAAATATTGTATATGGATATTCATATTCATGTCGTTTCAAATGGTAGATGGTATTCCATGTGGTTCCTTTTGGTTGAAGAGATATTCCCTCTTGAAAATGGAAACCCCGAAGTATGGTTAAGAACCCCTAAACATTTGTAACAAGAAGTGACAAGTCAACCCCAAATTAATTAAAAGAAGAAACATTGTTGCAAACAAGAAGTTTCAAGTCTTCCCATTGCAATTAATATTAAAATAAATATTAAGGATATTGTTGGTAAAGTCGGCCCAATGGAATAATCATTAAAAAATATTTTGAATTTTATTTGGGTCAAGTCATTCCTAAACGAAGGTTGTCATATCTAGTATAAATAAGTCACCTAGGATTTAATTTTTCACATCAAATTAATTGATTTTTATATGAGTTAACCAAGGAGATCTGAGGCGAATTTCAGAGGGAATGCGAAGTGAAGAAGGGTGAAATTCCAAGGGAAGATGAAGTCTTGTGATGATGCATTCTAAGGTATGTTATTTAATGGTCATCCTTCCATTTTCACTATAAATTTGTTTATAGGATGATTCAGATAATGAAACTTGGATGCTCTTGAGAATACATATTAGGGTACATTGGTTACAAATTTTATCTTCTGGGTTGTTTCTTTTTTGGATATACACTATGTGGAAGATAATGTTTTTTACTAGTCTTGAAACTAGTCTCAAACAATTGTTCTGAGAAAAATAGTCATAAATTATTCATATAGGATCCATATTCTATGAGATAAATTGTATCAAAAAGAGTAAAATGCGTAGTATGTTTTTTGTGAATTTCAAAACCAAATATCAAATATTTAGCGCATGGCATCCTCTCGAAGTTCTCTCTTCAGAATAGGCCATAATTCAACAAGGTCTGCCATTTTAACTATAACTCATTTTCAGGGATGATTCAAGGAGTGAAAATTGGAGGAATTTCAGTGAAGATATTGAATAATATTTGGTACAATTTTCATACCTTTATTTATTACAGGTGTGGAGTTATTCTTGTTGAAATTTAGGGTTTCTGACTAATCCAAAAACTAGTCCTGTGAGAGTAAGGTAAAGTTTGATGAAGATGTTATTCTCTTGTTGTTGAAGTTGAGGAAATTTTGCAGGTCTGTAATCACATACACCATTTTTCTAGATGGCTAAATGTATTATTCCTATTTTTTAAGGAAAGATCTAAAGATTTGAATATTTAAACAAGCTTGAAGTAGAATTTAGTCAAAAAGAAAGAATACTTGAAGAAGAAATCATCTCATCGAAAACCAAAATTGAAGAAGGAAAAGAATGAAAGAAGTAATGAAAATATATATGATAAATAAATAAAAAGAGTGTGAGAAATTTGAAGAAGAAGTCATGTCATTCAGAGTTGAATTCAACAAGCACAAAAAGAACTTGAAAAGTTCTCAAGTGCCAGAAGACATTCTCAATAGTCAAATGTCATGCAATGACAAGTCTAGACTATGATACATGCAAATTCATTTTGAGAAAGTTTCAAGCTCCATAATGAAAAATAAATAAATAAA
>ML778056.1:179695-190088 GCA_009831015.1 Picea engelmannii | reverse complement strand
TTCTAGAAGGAGAAACTTCTATGGTGAGGTGGCATCCGAATGGTTTGGATCTTACTCGCTTTCATGATTTAGTGGGATCATCCTAACCTCCTCACCTTATCCTCTTCAACTTATAAAAGGAGAGGAGTTCTAATGGAGAAAGTTAGCTTGAGCTTGGGTAAGATTTTGTTAGTTATTGAGCTTGTTAGCTTTGGATTGGTTAGAGTGGCTTTGAGATTTTCTTTGTCAAGATAGATTGTGAGTAGCTATCAGATCTATGGTCTTAGAATCCTTGGAGCAAGAAGTGTGTGGGGAACAAAGGACAGTTGGAAGGGACCTTACGACATCAAGGCAATGGTTGTAATCTCTCTTTCACATTTAATATGATACAGTAATACGATTCTTTCCTATAAAGTTTGTTGTGTTTTATTGTATAACTCCTTGATCATATACATAGATTCACTATTGAATATATTGTGCTTTCTTTACTCCACTTGGTTTGTACTGTTTTGGTCTTGACTGTACGAGAGCATTGGAGTGAAGCGGGAGCAACAAAGACCAATGGAAGCGATTATAAGGTATGTAACTTGTTCTTGTCTCTTAGTTCATTCAATGGTTAGAATCTAGGGAAAGAGTATTATTCTGTCTTGTTTTGTTCTAGATCCAGGTGGATCTAGGGAGATCGGTTTGTGTCCGCACTTACGGATTTATCCTATAACAATTTCCATGGATGTTTGTCATCTATTGCTGGGTAGACCATGGGAATATGACAAGAATGTGATTCATGATGGGAGAAAGAACACGTACACCCTAGAGAAGAATGGTAGGACTCACATGTTGTTGTTGATTAAGGATAAAGAGGTGAAAATAGAAATGAGCAACATTGTACTTCTCATGAGTGGGAAGGAACTTCTTATTGAGGTTAAGAAGAAGGAAGACACACAATTTATAATGGTCAAGAAGCCCAATTTTTTTTTGACCAGTATGAGGATAGATGATTTACTAGAAGAAATCCAGAAGTTGCTGGAAGAGTTTGCTGATATAGTAGTGGACGAACTACCTTGTCCATTTCCACCTATCAGAAGTATAATCCATCATATTGACCTTATACCTAGAGCTAACTTACCAAACAAAGCCACGTACAGGTTAACGCTCTAGGAAAATTAAGAAGTTAAGAGATAGGTACAAGACTTAATGGACAAAGGATTGATTAGAGAAAGCTCGAGTCTGTGCACTATTCCAATAGTGTTCAGCCCAAAGAAAGATGGAGGCTAGAGAATTTGTACAGACTTAAGGGAAATCAATAATATTACCATCAAATATAGATTTCCATTGCCAAGGATGGATGACTTGATGGATTGCTTGAGTGGAGAAGTATTTTTTTCAAAGATTGATTTGAAAAGAAGATATCATCAGATTCGCATGAGAGAAGGTGATGAATGGAAGACAACATTCAAGATGAATGAAGAGCTGTATAAATGGCTTGTTATGCCATTTGGTTTAACTAATGCACCTAATACTTTCATGAGCTTGATGAATGAAGTCCTGAAGGATTTAATAGGGAAATTCGTCATCATATATCTTGATGATATATTAATTTTTAGCAAGATAGAAGTAGAGCACTCAAAGAAACTAGTTGTCGTAATGAGGAGATTACAGTAAGAAAAATTGCTGATTAATATGAAGAAATCATCATTTATGAGGACAAAACTCATTTATTTGGGTTTTGTTATCTCTGCAAATGAGTTGAAGATGGATCCAGAAAAGGTAGATGCAATTAAGAATTGGCCATGGCCGAAAAGTGTATTTGAAGTTCGAAGCTTCCATGGTTTGGCAAGTTTCTACAGAAAATTCATTCAAAATTTCAGTGGAATTAGCACACCAATGATGGATACGGTGAAGAAAAGACACAAATCTTTTCATTAGATAGAGGAAGTAGAGAAGAGCTTCAATCTACTGAAGAGGAAGATCATGAATCAACCAATTCTGGTTTTGTTGAACTTTACCAAGACATTCTAGGTCAAGTGTAACGCAAGTCGGTTTGCAATTGGAGTGATCCTGAGACAAGACGACAGGAGGATCACACACTTTAGTGAAAAACTGAATGAAGCGAAGATCAAGTAATCAACATATGACAAATAATTTTACGCAGTCATACAAGCACTGAAGAAATGGAGACATTATTTGGTTCATAAGGAGTTTGTTTTGTATAGTGATAATCATGCCTTACAATTCATGACTCAATAGGAGAAGTTGAACCAAAATCATGTTAAATGGGTTGAATTCATGCAAACTTTTACTTTTGTGATTAAGCATATTTCTGGAACTACTAACAAAGTTGTTGATGCTTTGAGAAGGAAATGTTTTCTTATGCAGGAATTTAGAGTCAAGACTTTGGATTTTGATAGCCTCAGAGAAATGTATAGGGATGACCTAGATTTTAAGGAAGCATATGAGGCATCTGAGAATCCAATTCTCAAGGACAGAAGCTAGTGTACCAAATATATGATCTAGGATGGATTATTATTCAAGGGCAATCAACTATGTATCCCAAAATTCTCCATGAGGGAGAACCTCCTAAAAGAAAAAGACAGTGGAGGATTGGTCGGACACTTCATTCATGATAAGACATTCTCAAAGTTGAATGGCTCATATTTTTGGCCAGGGATGAGGAAAGATGTTAAACAATTTATGGACAGATGGAGAATATGTCAGCACACAAAAGGGAAAAGGCAGAATACAGGGTTATACCAGCCATTACCCATACCAGAAAGGTCGTGGGACGTAGTGAGCATGAATTTTGTTACCAAGGACACAAAGAGGCCATGATTTTGTCTTTGTGGTAGTCAACATATTTTCAAAGATGGCATATTTCATACCATGCCAAAAAACCAACGTCGCAACTCATATTGTGAACCTGTTTTTCAAGGAAGTCGTCAAACTTCACGGCTTTCCAAAGAGTATCATCTCTGATCAAGATACCAAATTTGTAGGACATTTCTGGAGGAATTTATGGAAGAAGCTGGGGACAAGTTTGTCTTTTAGCTCAGCGTATCACCCTCATATGGATGTGTAAATAGAAGTTGTGAACAGAAGCTTGGGAGATTTGTTGAGGAGCCTAGTGATTGAACATCACAGTCAGTGGGATCACATTCTCCCACAGGAGGAATTTGCTTACAATGATTCACTCAACAGAAGAACAGGGCAGAGTCCATTCCAAACTGTATATGGAATGCAGTCAAGAGGATTTTTTGAATTGAAAGATTTGAGACAAAATGAATTCAGGAGTGCTAGTGCAAAGGACTTTGCAAAAGCAATGAAGGAGATTCACAACTGAATTAAGGAGCGATTGCAAAGTTCAAATAAAGAATACAAGCAGAGAGCAGATCAACATAGGCGAGAACTTCAATTTGAAGTTGGTGATCTGATTCTTGCACATCTGAGGAAGGAGAGGTTCCCAAGGGGAACATATAAAAAACTAAAGATGAAAAATATTGGATCGTGCAGAGTCATAAGAAAATTTACTGAAAACACATATGAGATTGAATTACCCAATGGGATTGGAATCTCACCGATATTCAATGTTGTGGATTTGTACCCTTACAAAGATAAAGAAGTAGGAGCAGAAGATGAACATAAAGAAGTTTAGTGGACCAAACAAATGGCTGTAGCTGAAAATCCATAGATGGAAATCATAATTGACAATAGGATTAGTAAAAGGACTAGGAGGAAAGAGTATTTTGAATACTTGGTCAAATGGAAGGGAAATCTAATTGAAGATGCTAGTTGGGAAGATGAAGCAGAAATTCATAAGCATGAATAGATCGTGCAAGAGATAATGAACAGGAGTTCATGAAAATTTTCAAGCGAGGGAGTATGATGCAGGATCATCGTAAGTAGCCAGCCAAGCGAGCATGAAGGTGGAAGATAGCTGGGAAAAGTGCAGCACACGTTTTTCACATTTGAAAAGTTTATTTTTTAAGATTAAGAAGCAGATATTAATGTAGTAGCTAGAAGTGTACTTGCATTCATATCTGGTTGTTGTAAACAGATCGTGAGTGATTTTCTCTCATCTGTCAATGTAAAAGGCATTTAAGCCCAGTTAATGAAAGTAGGTAGGTTTGAATTCATATATTAGACAATTTAGAGAGTAGGAGGGAAAACAGACATAGACACGCTCACCCTTGTATCATTGTAACATTATCATCATCATTCGGATTTTCATAATTTGGAGAGTTGTAGAGAAGAACCCATGTACATGAGCACTTGATTTAATAAATGAAGCTTTGACTCAGATTTCATGGTGTTATGATGTTTGTTGTTTACATATGTTGAATGGTATGCCTACAGTTGTTTTATTCTCTCTGTTATGCATTTTTTTCAATGTTGTGTTGTATGTATGATTTCATGTTGAATGTTTGAAGTCTGAGAGAGAGAAAATGAGTTTCAAATGTTTCTCTTCCTGAGTGAGAGAAGTTCCTGCAAGGATTGCAGTGAAACGTCTGCAAGGTGTGCATTGACAAGGGTTCTAATTTTTACCTCAAAAATATCAGGAAGGATACTGTTGTTCTCATTTCAGCAGAAGTGCAGGTGAAGCAAAGAATCTGTGCAAGGTATGTGAAGGCTAGTTGAAGCCTTAGAATTTATCAACTAAGGTTAAAGATTTGAAGGATTGTTGTTGTAGAAGGTGCACAGAGTCAAAGAATCAAATACCCAGAAGTATTTGAAAGTCTACTACAAGGAGTACGCACAGGAGTCATTTTGAGACTTGAGTTTCAAGTGAAAGCCCAAGAGGGTCAACACCTTTGAAAGTGCTCAAAGGGATATGGAGATTGAAAACGTCTCGCAGAATTTGAATTCAAGTGGAAGAATGTCGAGTCATTTGACAGGGGTCATTGAATAGTAAATCGAGCCTTCAAAATTCTCCGTGGAGAACTCACGAAGTCACGAGGACCATAGGATCCAGAGGAGCTACAAGGTGGATAGAGGTGGACGGACCCATCACTTTGGCATAAAAAATCAACGTGGAACATTGACCGTGATCTGTTTGAGCCATCAGATCATTTTGGGGATTTGGGGTTGATAAGTCCGGAGTGCAAGCCAAAATCCTTGGTCACTCTAAAACCTGAATCACGAAAAAGATTGCTAAGGGATAAATTTTGGTATTTTGGGGCTCGACATACCGGAAGTCTCGATGACAAGGAACCGAGAGCTTAGCATTGAAAATCCCAAAGTCATTGAACGTGAAGTGCCCTTGGTGTGAAACATCATCATTTCAGTATTCCGAGATTTGACATTTTGAAACCCCTGATGATAAGGTGTCGGGACACAGTGGAGTGAAAATTATGAAGTCCTGAAGCACGTTAGGACTTTGGCGTGGAGTTTTGGAATTTCGACACTTCGGGTGTCGGAAAGCAGAGAAGGTAGTGTTTTGGAAATCGAGAGTTCAAAACTCCCGATTCGCGAAATCCCAGGAAGAGCCATTTCGACACTTCGGTATTTCAGGGTTCGGGAAACCAAGGAGACAGAGGGTTTCGAATTGAGAATCACGAACTCTCGGTACGCGGAGTCCTGGAAATCCATTGATCACACATTCCATAGAACATTGAGTCGTTTCTACATTCTGGAAATTTGGAGTTCAGGGAACCATAAGGCAAAAGGAATGATTGTTGGGTCGTTCACTCAAGTCCCGAAAAATCGAAGTTAATGGAAAGAGGTTGTGTGCATTGGACATTTCACATTTCATCATTTGCCAAGTGCGATGGAATTACATCGGGACTCTCCAACTCCTGAAACTCAAAGTCCTTTGTGGCTTGAACAAAAAGGGGTTGATTAACCCTCGACATGGTTGTAGTGAAGATCCTGAGTGGATCTCGGCCTGAGGGCAGGGGGTGTACATCAATTCTTTTGTTCCATAGCCAACTTTCATCTTCCTTTCCTAGACAACACTTTTCATTTTCAATTTCACTTAGTACATATATGTTGCTTGAAGTTCTTGCAGTTGTTGCAATCAATTTTCCTGAACCTTCTTTTCTTATCTCACACTTTAGTGAATCAAAAGTAACTTTATGACCTTGGTCACACATTTCACTCACACTTAGAAGATTATGTTTCATATCTTCTACTAGTATAACATTTTTTTCCTTGGTATTCTTGTTTCCAATTCTGATTGTGCCTTTTCCAATGATTTTAGTTGAATCTGTTACAACCCTATAATTTATAGGATCAACTGGTGACTGAAATGTTATATCTTTAGTGTTTTTCTTTGTCAAATGATTTTTCATTCTGCAAATAATTTGAGAAAAGAAAGAAAAAGGAAAAAGGAAAAGAAAAAGAAAAAGAAAAGAAAAGAAAGAGAAAAGAAAAGAAAGAAAAAGAAAAAGAAAAAGAAAGAAAAAGAATAAAAGAGGGCATAAAAGAAATTCAATAGAGCCCCATGCAATAACAATGACTTGGTCCATACCTTTCGATCATGGCCAAGTTCTTTTAAATTGATGTTGATAGGAGTAGTGAATAAGCTTGGCTAAACTGTTTAATCTTGGCCAAGTAATCTAGGTTAGTTAGCGAATAAATCTGGCCAGACTGCCCAATCTTGGTTAGATAGCCCCAGGATAGAGTAATTTCTTAGTCCAATAGTTTAATATGGGCTAATTGTCATAGGTCATTAGGTTAGAACATAGGGTAGTTGCTTTATTTCAATAAAACTAGATCGATGATCAATGTTGAACCATGTCTTGGTTGCTTAAGAGGATCGGTGTCTAACCCATTGGTGATATAAACATGTGAAAGCTTGGGAAAGCCCACGATATGCACTTATCCTAAGTTTTTATGGGAACATATTCCTTCGCGCTCACAATTACACACAACTTATGTATGAACAACTTAGATGTTTGCGCCCAGATCGATGGTGGACAAGTCCTTCTGGACCCCCCCCAAACATTCAACCTTTAACGGTGGGTGGGGGGGTCCGGAATCGGAGATAATGTATGCGCGCATCTAGACGGCCCAAGTTTCAGCGCCTAGATCTATGGTCTATATTGGATTCCAGACCCCCCCCATCCATTCTTCTTTTACCGAAGGGGGGGCGAGGGTCCATAATGTGTTTTAAAGATCGTGCAAAGATTTGTGGTCAAAAGGAAAGCTCGCAGATCAACGAATTAAGGTATTTTTTGGACCCCCCCGATCGATCTACCTTTAACATGGGGGGGGGGGGTCCGGAATGGAATTTTACTCTGGCGAGCCCCCTATCTATACATGGCATGAATCCATTGGTCCCGAATCCCACCGCCTATTACTATCTGACATACCTCGTCACCTCATGACATCATTATCCACCTTTTCCATAAGAGTCACATACCATAACTCCGTTAGTCCTTCTCCCTCGTTCACCCATGGCAAGTCCCTTCACCATGGTATTTTCCCCCAATCGATAACCACCACGTCACTCAACTGTATGCCTCAGTCGCTGTCACCTACCATATCACGCTCTAAATGAACCATTGGCCATTTATTACTGGCTAACTTATCCGTTAACCAGCTGACCTGTCTTCCATGCCCAACAGATACCCATTAACTCAAAACTAACCTCACCCTTTATTCCTTCACCATTTACCCACTCATCGCACCAAACAATTTTCCTCATTTTCCTCTCCGTTACGGTTAGTCGCCCACATCTACAGTTGTCCCTGCTAACTTTTGTTTTATTTGTAGGTATTGTTACAGTAATGGTGCCAAAGTCAAAGCGAATAGAAGGTGGGGAGAATCTGTTTCTCCCGCCTCCTGTCGACCGTGACAGGATTCCTCTAGCTGACAAAGACTACTTAATCATAGACACAAGATGTGATTTTGACTTCCCAAACCTACTGTCATGGCTTAAAGAAGTCTTTTTGGACCAGAGTGATGAAATTGGGCTCTAGGAGTCCAACCCACCCTTGTATATTTTCCCCCAGATTCACCACTTCCCAGAATTCGCCCTCAAGTGCCAAGCCCATTATATCCCTGAGCAAAGAGCCATTTTGTCCTCGTCCGGGGAAATTATTTTCCTCATCACCCCAGAAACCATCGACCAAATGATGCAAATATCTCAAACTGACTCTGCCTCACCTTTTAACCTCGAAATCATCACAGCGCTATACCAGAAGCTATGGTTTCCTCAAAGAGCTCAAATTTTTGAGATTTTTCTTCCACAATCCGCTCATCTCCCCACTACAAACCCCCCTTATTATTCCTCCTTGTTATTGATAAAAGGAAACTAGGTCATCACGTCACTATGCACCTTGCTAGGTTATTTTTCAGATCAATGGGTAGATGAACCAATTTTGTGATTTCTGTCTATTTTCTCCACTGATGAGAAACCCACTACACAGTTCGACTTCAACACCTTCTTGGCAGACAACATTCATGAGAAATTCATAAATTTTACCATAGAAGGCATGTTTCGGTATTATTCAATACTGGCATACCTGTTCATTTTCTTCCAAGCGGACAAGTTTTCTTTTTCTATGCAGAAGATGGACGAAGATGGTAGACCCTAGGCAGTAACAACATGGACTTCTCTGCTCAGACATAACTCCATGGAATTCAGTTTCAAGCAGTTCATCAAGCAGTTTTACCACCCAGTGGTGAGTATGCTCAGCGATAGACCCGAACCCAAAATTAATGACGAAGTTTAGAGGATCCTACATCTCTCGGACCTTACAAAGACTGGTGATTGGTACCTGTACCAAAATCATACTGAGATCAAAGTCTGTGGGTGCGAGGTTGCCCCATATAAGCTACCCAAGTACTTCCTATTAGAATTTTTTCCCTAGAATACATAAGGCAGATGATAAACTCAGATGACATACATTTTGTGTCTTTGAAGAAGAAGCAACAACTCAGAATCAAAGGGAAGATTGGGTCTTTCATCTGCAACAGTTGAGGTGTCAAGGAGGAAGTAGATAGACTGCTAAAGGAAATGAAATTTTTTGTTAGTTTCACATGGCACTATGATCCGTGCGGGATAATTTCTGAGATGAGGATAAAAAATAAGAATATCCCATATGTTCACATATCTAGGCATGAGGTAGAAAAATTTGCAAACCAGAGAGAATGGGAGCCACACACATTGGTTGAGGCAGAACAATAGGACCCTTCAGTCGTTGTTTCACAGACGACTACGCCATAGGCTTCAAAGGAGAAAAGGCCCAGGAAGGACACTTCGCCTTCTATCACTGAAGTATCATTTGAGGAGTTTCGATTGCACACAAAGAGGCCAAAAACCACTCATGCTCCTAACCCGGCTAGAGAAAAGGAAATTCCATCCATTACAATGATGGAGGTTGATCGGTCACCCCTTAGTACAATAAGCAAGCAGATCATAACCTCATTATTTCCAAAGAATCCTAACCAGTCAACCAACCAGGCAAGACAGGACCGAAGCTCAGTATCTTTGATAAATACAATTTGATCAAGAAAAAGAATCAGACTCTGACTAGCAGCACATATGCCCAGTTCTGGAAGCAGACGTCGCACAACATAGACTGCTATCGACATTTGACACTGAGAAGGGTAGAATGCACATGGAATTTCTCCAAGCATAGGTGCTAGACCCAAAGGTAATCACCGATTACAAAATGGAAACTTTTGAATTCCAGACTAAGGACATGCATCCAGCTTATTAAATGGATCTGCACAGGCAAACTGGAGAAATGGTTTTCTCCACATTGGCACATGCTTCCACTGCATCCTCCAGGTTACAAGTGTCTCTGAATAATGTTCAGATGCAGTTGAAGTTGGAGAAAATATTATCCTTTGCAAAGGATAACAAGATTAAGACGTTGGAGGAACTGGTCCTCAAGATCGGGTATGATCCCTCTGTTGGATTACTGAGAGGGGGGGTGAATCAGTAATAGATAAATTAACTCCCTTTTAATTGTATAATCCAAGTTCTATATCAATGAAGCATTATTATCCAATAACTGCAGAGTAAATAAGCAATGAACAAATGAACAATCATACACATACACAGTACACTAGTGTTTTACGTGGAAACCCAAATCGGGAAAAAACCACAGAATGATTTTTCTTATATGTCTTGAAGAATTACATTCATTGGAAGCACCAATTTCCTTTGTTTTCCAGCTGCAACTGGAAGGAGGCTCCAACTCCCTAGTTTCTCAGGTTACAACCTGAGGGAAGATCCAACTCCCCAAATCTCTGGCTACAACCAGAAGGAGGCTACAACCCCCAATGTTCTTTGACTACAACCAAAAGGTGGCTACAACCACCTATCCTTGCCCCGTCCTGCCACCCTGAAGTAGAAGTAGAATGATGGAACCACTGTCACACTATCACTGTGAGATATACCACTGTAAACCTGTACCAATAAGTCTGAACCATGCATCAACCATGCATCAACCTGTACCTCAACCTG
>ML778056.1:153568-178487 GCA_009831015.1 Picea engelmannii | reverse complement strand
ATATATCATAACTCATACCATTACCCATCAAACAAACTTGGGTCCATTACCCAAACCCGGGGTCTCCAACTTCTCATGGCCATAACTCTCTAACCGTGAGGAATTATGTGACGTTCCACATACCATCGGAAATGACATGACAAAAAATATCCATCTAGGATATTTTCCCTCACAAATTCACTTTCCTTCATCTCATTATTCCATAATTAAGCATGGGTTCTCTTACTCCACAAAGCGTCTTCCCGTGAGGGTTTTCACCATAAGGGGACCACTTTGGAGTTCATTCATATTTACTTCTTATCAACCATGACAAAAAAATAATGAGTCATATTTACATCAAACACTATTGGGTCCATTACCCAAAACTTTGTGCTACGGGTCTTTCTTCAAGGGTTGACATCAATGACAACCAACCTTAATCAACACCATCGAATGTGAAAGAAGTCGAGGAGATGATCAAGAAGAAAAATGTCGACATAGAATCTCTGAGGAAACAATTGAAGCTACCACCAAAAGTAGACTCACAGGCAAAGGAAATAGCGTAGACAGAAGGAGAAAAAGATGAGATGCTTAAGTTGATCATGGAGCAGAATGCACAATTGAAGGAAATGGAAGTTGAAATGGAGAAGCTAGTGAAAGAGAAAGTACAGTCAAAACCTATGGAAGTCATTCCATTGAGTGCAGTTCCACTCTCAGGAGTGAGGACAGTGTCACTAATAGAAATTCCATCGGAAAACCCACTGACGTCTCTGGAAAAGACTGTTGAATTGGCTAAGTCTATGGAAGAGATGAATCTGCAAGAAACAAAGATTAGTAGGCTCAAAAAGGAGATTGAGAACCTCCAGGAACTCAAATATTCTTACCAAACCAACTACTCCAAGGAAAAAAAAGTATCAAACTAGCTCAAACAAGAGTTACAACAGCTTCGGAAGCAAACAGTGGCAAGCAAAACACTGGCCAAAGTCAAAGAAAGTGTCTGGAAAAACATCACCAAGTCTATGAATGAAATATGGCCAATGATACAAATTATTTTTGAGAAAAATGAATTGGTACAAAGAAGTAAACAAGCCATCGAGAAGATTAGATCAGAATTGGGAGAGATGCCCACAGAGGTTAATGAAATCATCAAATTCCTGAATTCTAAAACCAGAGAGGAGCTGGAAGATATGAGAATTGAGGATAGAACGAAGACCATCCTTGAGGTGAAGAGAGTCCTGACCAAGAGAGGTATGATGTTAGAACTAGAAGAAAAGGTTCAGGCTATGGACCTAGGGGTGAAAAGGTTTTTTAGCAAGATTGAGGCTCTACAGAAGAAGGGTATTCCTGGTTTGAAGGTGATAAATGAAAAATTGATGATGCTCCCTGATTACAAAAAGAGACTAGCCGATGTGGCTAAGGATAGTTCGAAATTTTTAGGAATACAAGGTAGTATCACTGGAAAATCATTCCTAGATGATCTACAGTTGGACATTAGCATACAACATGAGATCTAGTACATATTCATCATCAAGCCAACTTTTTCCAAGTACACAAAGATGGATGAAATCTACCGAACGTTACTCAAAGTCAGCGCTCCCAGTCATCTTCAATGGGAAGAGATTTGCAATCTGATTGAGTAGTCGATGAGTTGTCCCAGCCCAGTCAACTATCCAGTCAGATGAGGTTGTGTAGAGGCCTCACCAACGGTTCACCCAGAAATCAACATGAAACTTCGACACATCATCAAATAGTTTCTTAGATTTTTGTAGTTTGTTAATTCAGTTAAGCTAAAAATAGATTTACCACATCCTGATCTTTAATGACAGGATTGTTTGTAATTTTGGTTATAAATACTTCACTTTTCAAAGTATTAAGGGTTGATCTTTACGCCCTGCGAGCTACAAGACTGTAATATTTTTTCGAGAGATCTTCCATTAATATAGAGAGGCATTTCCACAGGATTCTTGCGTGTACTCATTAGTGATGTTTTTCTTTCTAAGTTAAATGGTTTTCTCGCTTAGTTATCACACTGTTTTCTAAATCTAACCTTTGAAAGTAATGAACATTGCAGGATTTATCTTCGTATACCCTGTTTCTGACTTTAAAATATTTTAGTGTTACATCTTCTGATATTACGATAAAGAAATTCTTAACTGCTTCTTTGTTGAAATTGACTTTCTCGCCTTTTCTGCTATTCCTCTTTTTTGCTGCTAAAAGAATCCAGCGATTACATTATCTCTCCCTATGAAAGGTTTCTTCATTTTCTGGTTTAGATTTTATTTCATAATGTAGATCCCATAGCCCAATGGATGTGTAAATCTCTCTCATCCAACCCAACGAAAACGACAACAAACAAAACAAACATATTTTATTTACCTAGCCTAATATTTTAAATTTGAAACATATCTAAATCATACAGAGACATCCCTCTCTGAAGCTAGAAGGGCTAGATCCCATCTTCGAAGTGGTTGGATAAATTTACCTCCCATATATTTCTTCTTTTCTGACAACCTCTAGGAAATTTACAGAGCGTTAACATAGTGGCGACTCCACTGGGGAACGAATTTCTCAACCCAACATTTTCTTTTCTTAAACGAAAGATGTATTTCTAAACAAATCATAAATCTAAAAAAAGCAATAATGTTTAGAGGTTGTTAAAGCTTGTAAATATTAATTTTTTGACTCATAAAACAATATANAAAAATATATATATATATATATATATATATATATATATATATATATATATATATATCCAGATTTCCTTTTGATTTATATATATATATATATATATATATATATATATAAATCAAAAAGAAATCTGGCTCCCAAAAGAGTTTATACTCGATCCCACCAAGACCCAGAACCTGCAATAACAACTGATAATCCAAAATAGTTGCTCAGGAAAAATACCAACACATAAGGTTCAGTAAGTCATAGTCCCCTTCAGAGGTCCCCTTCTCTTCTAGAGGAGCTTGTTTCCCTTCAGGATCTTGACTTTGACATCCTTTTTGAACAAATCCCGTTTAGAATGAAATTTGATAGTTTTGTGGCTGAAACAGTCCTAGACCCAACCATCTTGCAACCCTAGACCCATGAAGTTCTATATCCCACTACTAAACCTCAAATCACTCACTCTGTGCCAGTTAGCCCCTCCTCATCCTCGTCTTCTTTCACCACCCCACCTATCATCCAGGTTGCCATCCCACCCCCTCCACCTATCATGTCAACCAGATATGCTCCATTGGTGTTGGTCGTACCTCTCCACGCTATGCCCTATGATTATCAAATGAGACTTCCACAATTCGATGGAACAGGACCCTTGAGCACACATCAACACTTTGATAAAATGAATGATTCTTTTGATATGCAGGAAGTAGATGAGGCTGATGTTCAAATGAGATTGTTTGCGCAGAGTTTGACGGGTGACATTAAGAAATGGTATAAAATTTTATGTGCTGCCTCGGTGCTCGACCTTACAACATTTCAAAAAAAATTTCTAGACAGATGGGAGGTAAAGAAAAATCCTCTCCAAATCTTGTCAGAGTACGAAAACATCAGAAGAAATCAAGGAGAGACCGTTCAAGATTATTGTATTCGCTTCAATAATATGTACAATGCCATCCCAGTCGATATTAAGCCTCCACACGGTTTAGCATTGATGAAATTCCCTGACGGTTTTGACACTGATATGTCATATCAATTAAGGGAAAGAAACTCCACCACCTTGGAAGACATGTAGAAAATCACAATAAGCGTGGAGGCTAACCTGTTGGCTAAAAGGGCATGACAGAGGATAGAGAGAAGAGTCACAATCAAAGAGGAACCTTCCACATCAACTTATGATTCCCAATTGGATTCCTTAGCCAGAGAAATGGAAAGAATGATGGAGAGACTTACTGTATTCGAAAGAAACCTTCCTAGAGAAAACCCACCAGCTCCTCAAATTCAGAATCCTAACTTTAGAAGAAACCCTCCTCAAATCAGGCAGAGAGATCCTAGGGATCAAAGGGAATAGAAGGGTCCAGATCAACAGATCAAACCTCCCCTATAGGAAAATTATGCCGATGAAGGAGAAGAGGTAATTGAATAACTGGAGGATACTCACATAAACCTCATGGGCGTTCACGATAACGAAGATATTTTCGTTACCCAGGAAGAGCAAGAAATTTTTCTTCTCTCTCAAACAAAGGTAAGTGAAGAAGTTGAAGACACCGAACAATAGGCATTTGAAAATGCTATTTTGGAGGTACACCGGTAGTACAATATGCAAAGTAAAAAGATAGACAAAAGTTCTCCAAAAAAGGTGACTGAAACGAAGAAGATAGTCGAAACCAAAAGAGCCCTTGAGCTTTCTACCGAGAAGAGCCCCGATGAAGGTAGTGTTTAAGTTATAGCAAAAATAATCCTTACTATTCTGAAAAGATCATCGCAGACTGAGGTTTCATCAACTAACCCACCAAATACTTCTGGTTAGAATATTGTGGTGGACAAATTAGAATTGGTGAGCCAAAGAAGAGAACCTACACCTTTCAACCTCGAAGGGGAATTAGCCAAAGTAAAAATTCCCATTCCCCTTTCCGAGTTGATGAGTAAAGATTCTTATTGTTCACAGGTGATTAAAGCACTGACCATTGAACCTGATATAGGCACGAAGGCCTTAACTGTTGGATCGACGAATCATTCATATACTATAAACCTTACCGATGATCAACCTGAACTCATGTTCGGACCTGAAGTGGATGGTCCGACCGACAATGGTACTGTCACTCCTTTTTACATCAGCCTTAATATACATGACCTGATTCTGCATAATGCTATGTTAGATTCAGGTGCTTCCCATAATCTGATGCCTAAAGCAGTGATGGAAAAACTGGGACTTGAGGTTACCAGACCTTACAAGGACTTACACTCTTTTGACTCCAGTAAAGTCAGATGTATCGGTTTGATAAAGGATCTGTGTATCACCCCGGTTCAGATTCCCGTAAAAATCATGGTCATGGATGTTGTGGTTGAAGACATTCCCCCAAAATATGGTATGTTGTTGTCCTGGTCTTAGGGGGCCAAGTTGAAAGGTACTTTGCAGTTGGATATGTTGTATACCACTGTCCCAGTTTTTGGGCAACATAGAAGACTATACAGAGAAATGTTGATGAAATACATGGTTAGCAGCCGAGAAAAGCCACATAACTATCCTCTATACTCTGCACATTCTGACCTGGATTCCTTTATCCTATATAACGATGGCAATATGGGAGAACAAATCACTCAGCTGGAAGAAGATACATTTGGTCCGAACGAAGGCCAATAAATCATTGAGGCAGAAAGAAAGAAAAATGTGATAAATGAAGAATTGCTAGCGGATTTTTGGAGCATGGACTTTAATGGAGTTGTAAGCAAAGAATGATCTAGAGTAGGAGTTTGGTTGCACAATCACAGAACCAGGTATTCGGAGAACCATTCTTACAAATTAATTTTTCAATGCACTAACAATATTGCCGAGTATGAAGCCTTGATGCTCGGTCTGAAACTTGATGCTCGGTCAAATTGAAGATTTTCTACAATGTAAAAATGATTTTGAGTGTACAAACATAGACTTAGAAAATGAAGATGAAAATGTAAAAAGACCTGATTTTGGAAATTATAGTGTAAATAAGATAGATTCAGGAGAGTTAGGTGAGGATGAGATAGAAGCTGATGTTTTTCATTTAAAAAGTAATGTTTTACCTAGGGGTTTAGTTCCTTTAGAAGACCTATTTGATTTTAATGATGTAGCTAAAAAACCGAAAATTGAATCCAGTGGTCAAGAAGTAGAAGATTGTAATATAGGGACAGAAGAGAAACCCAATATGGTGAAACTTTCCAAATCATTAACCCCCTAAGAAGAAACTCAAATACATTAATATTTTCAAGGAATATTCGGACGTATTTGCCTAGGGTTACGAGGACTTGAAATTTTATGACACCAACATCATACAACATAGGATTCCAATAAAAGAAGATCAAAAAACTTTCAGACATAAACTTAGGAGAATAAATCCCAAGCTACTTCCCCTAATAGAAAAAGAAATCAAAAAAATGTACGATGCTAAAATCATAGTTTCGTTACGATTTTCCAAATGGGTTTCAAATTTGGTCCCAACTCGAAAGAAATCTAGAGAAATCAGGCTTTGCATCGATTTCCGAAATCTGAATAAGGTCTCTCTGAAGGAAAATTACCCATTGCCAAAAATGGAACACATATTACAAAAGGTAGTTGGATCCAGCCGAATCTCTTTACTGGATGGGTTCTCGGGTTATAATTAGGTCCTTGTTCACCCAGATGACCAAGAGAAAACAACTTTCACAACACCATGGGGTGCTTTCATGCATGCGAAAATGCCTTTTGGGTTGATGAACGCTGGGGCCACTTTCCAAAGAGCGATGGACATCGATTTTGTGGAAGAACTCAACAAATTTATTGTCATCTATATGAACAACGTAATTGTGTTTTCCCAATCTGATGACGAGAACTTACGACATCTCAGACGAGTTTTCGAGAAATGCAGGAAATTTGGAATTTCTTTGAATCCTAAGAAGAGCCTTTTCAGATTAGAGGAAGGTAAACTGTTGGGGAACATAATCTCCAAGGATGGAATTAATATAGACCCCAACAGAATCGAGGCCATTCAGAAATTAAAACACCCAAGAAATATCAAAGAGTTACAATCTTTTATTGGAAAAATAAAATTTCTGTGAAGATTCATCCCCAACCTGGCCGAGCTTCTCAGGAACATCACAAACATGTTAAAAAAGGACACAAAAATAAAATGGGACACAGAGTCCAAGTAGTCTTTTGAACAAGTCAAGCGCGCACTCACGCAGGCTTCAGTCTTGATCAGTCCTAACTTCACCAAAGATTTTTATCTTTTTTCTTTCGCCTCTGAACATACCATTGCAACAGTATTACTATAGAAAAATAGAGAAGGGTATGAGCAACCCATAGCCTTTTTCAGTAAATATTTAAGAGATGTTGCTTTGAATTATAAAATAATGGAGAAACAAACTTTCACCTTGGTGAAAGCCATAAATTTTTTTAGAGTATATATTCTCCATTCCCACACCATTGCATATGTTCCGAACGTGGTAGTAAAAGACATTTTAACCCAGGACAATTTGGACGACCGAAGAGTAAAATGGATTGCTATCATTCTAGAGTATGACATAGAAATTAAGCCTACTAAATTGATTAAAGGTCAAGGTCTAGCAAGGTTAATGGCTGAATCAAATTTCCATGCTCTTGACATTAATTTCTTAGCTGCAGTAGATGAACAGGGTGAGTAGGTGACCAAGGATGATTTTAAGGATGGAAGTTTATTTTAAAATTTAGAAACCTTGGCGAATCTTACTAATCCTTCATATGCCAACTATAAATGATTGGCAATATTTTTGTAAAAATATTCAAATTTCTAAGGATTTTATATAGTTTTTATAAAAATTTGGCGATTTTTAAGGTAAAATAATTTTGTACTATAGAAATTGGGCGAATCATTTTTAAAATAATGAATCTCGTTTTTGGAAAAGCCATGGAAAATTAGCCCATGAGTGAAATTTAGCCCCTAAAATCATCCATGTTGAGGTGACTCCAAGCATGAAAAAGGTATTTTTGAACTCTCCATGGTACGCAGACCTGATATTTGTTTTGCATAATTTGCAATCTCCCCCTGGTCTGACCAAAACTAAAGCTAGGTTTTTGAAATTGAAAGAATTAAAATTTTGCATTCTAGAAGGCAATCTGTATTGGAAAGATCCTGGAGGTATTTTGTTAAATTGTCTATTGAAGGATGAAGCTGAAAAAGTACTAAAAGATTTTCATGCAGGAGACTGTGGTGGTCATCTGAGTTGAAATACCACAGCCAACAAAATTCTCAGAGCTGGATTCTATTGGCCAACTTTAGTCGCTGATGTGCATCATAAAGTGACTTCGTGTCATAAATGTCAGTTGTTCGAAGGCAAAAGGAAACTTCTTCCTCTACCTCTGAAACCAATCTCCATTGAAGCCCCTTTCCAACAATGGGGATTAGACTTCATCGGATAAATATATCCTCCCTCTTCAGGTCAACGCAGGTGGATTCTTACTTCCATGGATTATTTTACAAAATGGATCGAAGTAGTACCAAGTAGGCAAGCCATTGATTATGTCATTATTAAATTTCTTGAAAATAATATCTTGTCCCATTTTGGATGTCCTAGAAATATTATAACTGACAATGCATCTGATTTTCGATCTAAGAAACTCATAGATTTCTTCAACCAGTATCATATTGGTTTGGGACATTCCACAAATTACTACCCTCGGGGAAATGGGTTGGCGGAATCATCAAATAAAACCCTGGTAAACATTATCAAGAAAACTTTGCAAGAAAACAAAAATTCATGGCATAACAAGTTGGTTTTTGCACTATGGGCCGACAGAATGACCACCAAAAGGTCAATCGATATGTCACCATGTCAGCTGGTATATGGCACAGAAGCAGTCTTTCCCACTTCCTTAGGATTTCCTGTCATGAAATTTTTGCAAGACATGCAAGCCGAGCCAAACGAATCCCAAAGAAGGATAAACCAGATGATCCATTTGCACCAATCCAGGGAAGAAGTATAAAACAAGACTCAAGTAGTCCAAGAAAGCATTAAGAAGATTTTTGACAAAAGAACCAAAGAAGATGATTTCGAGCTAGGTGACTTGGTGCTGAGATGGGATTCCCAAAATGAATACAAGGGAAAGCATGGTAAATTCGTCAGTCTGTGCAAAGGGCCATATGTGATTCAAGCATTCAGAGAAAATAACGCCTTCTTGCTCAACAGTAGTGATGGGACAGATCTGCCAGGAGGACCTGTAAATGGGAGAATGCTAAAGCATTATTCACCGCCTCAGTAGGGACCTGAAGTCACACTTTCCATTGTACAAACCATTTTCATTTTTCTTGCGAATTTCTAAGTGAATAAATTTGGTCAGATGGTTGAAGCCCGGAGAGAAGTCCCTAAGCCACTAAACATTGTCTTCCAATTTTTGAAATAAAACCAATCAAGCAACAAAGGTGACTATGGAGAAAGTTTCAGAACATCAGGAATCAAGATTCTTAGCACTTCACAAGGAGAGTACCATCCCCAGGTGGAGCCGGTGTTACAACCCTATAATTTATAGGATCAACTGGTGACTGAAATGTTATCTCTTTAGTGTTTTTGTTTGTCAAATGATTTTTCATTCTGCAAATAATTTGAGAAAAGAAAGAAAAAGGAAAAATAAAAAGAACAGAAAAGAAAGAGATAAGAAAAGAAACAAAAAGAAAAAGAAATAAAAATATTAAAAGAGGGCATAAAAGAAATTCAATAGAGCCCCATGCAATAACAATGACTTGGTCCATACCTTTCAAGCATGGCCTAGTTCTTTTAAATTGATGTTTATAGGAGTAGTGAATAAGCTTGGATAAATTGTTTAATCTTGGCTAAGTGATCTAGGTTAGTTACCGAATAAATCTGGCCATACTGCCTAATCTTGGTCAGATAGCCCTAGGATAGAGTAATTTCTTAGTCCAACAGTTTAATCTGGGCTAATTGTCATAGGTAACCAGGTTAGAACATAGGGTAGTTTCTTTATTTCAATAAAACCAGCTCGATGATCAATGTTGAACCATGTCTTGGATGCTTAAGAGGATGGGTGTCTAACCCCTTGGGGATATAAACATGTGAAATCTTGGGAAATCCCAAACTTATCCTAAGTATTTATGGGCGCATATGCCTTCATGCTCACAATTATGCACAAATCATGTATGAACGGCTCAGATGTTCATGCCCAGATCAACAGTGGAGAAGTCTTTTTGGACCCCCCCGACCGTTCTACCTTTAATGGTGGGGGGGGGGGTCCAGAATCGGAGATAATGTATGCTCACATCTGGACAGCCCAAGTTTCAGCGCCTAGATCTATGGTCTATATTGGATTCCATACCCCCCCGTCCGTTTTGCTTTTAAAGGAGGGGGGAGGGGGGGTCTAGAATGTGTTTTAAAGATCGCGCACAGATTTGTGTTCGAAAGGAAAGCACACAGATCAATGAATTAAGGTATTTTTTCGACCCCCCTGAACGATCTACCTTTAACGGTGGCGGGGGAGGTCCAGAATGAAATTTTACTCTGGCGGGCCCCCTATCTATACGTGGCATGAATCCATTGGTCCCGAATCCCACCGCCTATTACTGTGTGACATACCTCGTCACCTCATGATGTCATTATCCACCTTTTCCGTAAGAGTCATAACCCATAACTCTGTCAGTCCTTCTCCCTCGTTCACCCATGGCAAGTCCCTTCACCATGGTCTTTTCCCCCAATCAATAACTACCATGTCACTCAACCGTATGCCTCAGTTGTTTTCACCTACCATCTCACACTCTAAATGACCCGTTGGCCATTTATTACTGGCTAACTTATCCGTTAACCAGCTGACCTATCTTCCGTGCCCAATGAATACCCGTTTACTCAAATCTACCCTCACCCTTCATTCCTTCACCATTTACCCACTCATCGCACCAAAGAATTTTCCCCATTTTCCTCTTTGTTACAGTCAGTCGCCCACATCTACAGTCATGCCTGCTAACTTTTGTTTTATTGGCAAGTATTGTTACAGTAATGGCACCAAAGTCAAAGCGAACAGAAGGTGAGGAGAATCCATTTCTCCCGCCTCTTGTCGACCTCGACAGGATTCCTCTGGCCGACAAAGACTACTTAATTGCAGACACAATATGCGATTTTGACTTTGCAGACCTACAATCATGGCTTAAAGAAGTCTTCCTGGACCAGAGTAACGAAATTGGGCTCTGGGAGTCCAACCTACCCTTGTATCTTTTCCCCCAGATTCACCACTTCCCAGAATTCTCCCTCAAGTTCCAAGCCCATTATATCCCTGAGCAAAGAGCCATTGTGTCCTCGTTCGGGGAAATTATTTTCCTCATCACACAATAAACCATCGACCAAATGATGCAAATATCTCAAGCTAACTCCACCTCACCTTTTAACCTCGAAATCATCATAGAGCTATACCATAAGTTGTCGTTTCCTCAAAGAGCTTAGACTTTTGAGATTTTTCTTCCACAATCCGCTCAGCTCCCCACTACAAACCCCCCTTATCCTTCCTCCCTGTTCTTGATAAAAGGAAACCAGGTCATCACGTCACTATGCGCCTTGCTCGGTTATTTTTAAGATCAATGGGTAGATGAACCCATTTTGTGATTTCTGTCTATTTTCTCCACTGATGAGAAACCCACTACATAGTTCGACTTCAGCACGTTCTTGGCGGACAAAATTCATGAGCAATTCATAAATTTCTCCACAGAAGGCATGTTCTGGTATTCTTCAATACTGGTATATCTGTTCATTTTCTTCCAAGTGGACAAACTTTCTTTTTCTATGCAGAAGATGGACGAAGATGGTAGACCCCAGGCAGTAACAACATGGACTTCTCTGCTCAGACATAACTCCATGGAATTTAGTTTCAAGTAGTTCATCGAGTAGTTCTACCACCCAATGGTGAGTATGCTCAACGACAGACCCGAACCCAGAATTAATGACGAAGTTCAAAGGATCCTACATCTCTCGTACATTAAAAAGACTGGTGATTGGTACTTGTACCAAAATCATACTGATATCAGAGTCTATGGGTGCAAGTTGGCCCCATATAAGCTACCCAAGTACTTACCTGTTAGAATTTTCTCCCTGTAATACATAAGGTAGATGATAAACTCAGACGACATACATTTTGTGTCTTTGAAGAAGAAGCAGCAGCTCAAAATCAAAGGGTAGATTGGGTCTTTCATCTGCAACAGTCGAGGCACCGGGGAGGAAGTAGACAGACTGCTAAAGGAAATGAATTTTTTTGTTAGTTTCACATGGCACTATGATCTATTTGGGATAATTTCTGAGATGAGGATAAAAAATAAGAATATCCCATATGTTCACATATCTAGGCATGAGGTAGAAAAATTTGCAAACTAGACAGAATGGGAGCCAAACACATTGGTTGAGGTAGAACAAGAGGACCCTTCGGCCCCTATTTCACAGATGACTACACCACAAGCTCCAATGGAGAAAAGGCCCAGGATTGAAACTTCACCTTCTATCACTGAAGTATCATCTGAGGAGTTTCGATTGCACACAAAGAGGCCGAAAACCACTCAGGCTCCTGACACAACTGGAGAAAAGGAAATTCCTTCCATTACAATGATGGAGGATGAGTGGTCGCTCCTTAGTACAAGAAACAAGCAAATCATAACCTCAGTATTTCCAAAGAATCCTACAGATACTCCACTAGTCAATTAGCCAGGCAAGACAGGACCGAAGCTGAGTATCTTTGAGAAATACGATTTGATCAAGAAAAAGAATCAGACTCTGACTAGTAGCACATACACCCAGTTCTAGAAGCAAACGTCGATTGCACAACACAGACTTCTATTGGCATTCGACACTGAGAAGGGAAGAATGCACATGGAATTTCTCCAAGAACAGGTGCCAGACCCAAAGGTAATCACTGATTACAAAAAGGCAACTTTTGAATTCCATACTAAGGACATGAATCCAACTGATCAAATGGATCTGCATAGGAAAACTGGAGAAATTGTTTTCTCCACATTGGCGCATGCTTCCACTGCTGCCTCTAGGTTACAAGTGTCTCTGAATAACATCTAAATGAAGTTGAAGTTGGAGAAAATATCATCCTTTGCCAAGGATAACAGGATTAAGACGTTGGAGGAACTGGTCCTGAAGATCGGGTATGATCCCTTGAATGTGAAATCAGTCGAGGAGATGATCAAGAAGAAAAATGACAACATAGTGTCTTTGAGGAAACAATTGAATCTTCCACCAACAGTAGACTCACAGGCAAAGGAAATAGCAGAGACAAAAGGAGAAAAAGATGAGATGCTTAAGTTGATCATGGAGCAGAATGCACAATTGAAGGAAATGGAAGCTGAAATGGAGAAGCTAGTGAAAGAGAAAGAACAATCAAAACCCATGGAAGTCATTCCATTAAGTGCAGTTCCACTCTCAGGAGTGAGAACAACGTCACTAATAGAGATTCCATCGGCAAACCCACTGACGTCTCTGGAAAAGATTGTTGAACTGGCTAAGTCTATGGAAGAGATGAATCTGCAAGAAACAAAGATTAGCAGGCTCAAAAAGGAGATTGAGAACCTCCATGAACTCAAATCTTCTTACCAAACCAGCTACTCCAAGGAAAAAAAAGTATTAGACCAACTCAAACAAGAGTTACATCAGCTTCAGAAGTAAATAGTGGTAGGCAAAACAATGGCCGAAGTCAAATAAAGTTTCTGGACATACATCACCAAGTCTATGAATGAAATATGGCCAATGATACAGATTATGTTTGAGAAAAATGAATTGGTACAAAGAAGTAAATAATCCATCGAGAAGATTAGATCAGAACTGTGAGAGATGCCCACAGAGGCTAATGAAATCATCAAATTCCTAAATTCTAAACCCAGAGAGGAGCTGGATGATCTGAAAATTGAGGATAGAATGGAGACCAACCTTGAGGTCAAGAGAGTCCTGACCACGAGAGGACTGATGCTATAGCTAGAAGAAAAGGTTCAGGCTATGGACCTAGGGGTGCAAAGGTTTTTCAGCAAGATCGAGGCTCTACAGAAGAAGGGTCTTCCTGGTTTGAAGGTGATAAATGACAAATTGATGACGCTCCCTGATTACAAAAAGAGACTAGACGATGTGGCCAAGGATAGTTCAAAGTTTTCAGGAATACAAGGAAGTATCACTGGCAAAGAATTCCTAGATGCTCTACAATTGGACATCAGCATATAGCATTAGATCCAGTACATCTTCATCATCAAGCCAAATTTTTCCAAGTACACAGAGATGGATGAAATCTACCGAAGGTTACTCAAAGTCAGCATTCACAACCATATTTGATGGGAAGAGCTTTGCAATTTGATCGAGTAGTCGATGAGTTTTCCCAGCCCAGTCAGCTATCCAGTCAGATGAGGTCGTGCAGAGGCCTCACCAATGGTTTACCTAGAAAACAACATGAAACTTCGACACATCATCAAACAACTTCCTAGATTTTTGTAGTTTGTCAAGTTAGTTAAGCTATAAATAGATTTACCACATCCCGATCTTTAATGACATGATCGTTTGTAATTTTGGTTATAAATACTTCACTTTTCAAAGTATTAAGGGTTGATCTTTATGCCCTGCGAGCTACCAGACTGTAATATTTTTTCAAGAGATCTTCCATTAATACAAAGAGGCATTTCCACAAGATTCTTGCGTGTACTCATTGGTGATGTTTTTCTTTCTAAGTTAAATGTTATTCTCGCTTAGTTGTCACACTATTTTCTAAATCTAATCTTTGAAAGTAACGAACGTTGCAGGATTTATCTTCATATACCCTATTTCTGACTTTAAAATATTTTAGTGTTACATCTTCTGATATTACGATAAAGAAATTCTTAACTGCTTCTTTGTTGAAATTGAGGTTCTCACCTTTTCTGTTATTCCTCATTTTTATTGCTAAAAGAATCCAGAGATTACATTATCTTGCCCCGTGAAAGGTTTCTTCGTTTTTTGGTTTAGATTTTATTTCATAATACGGACCCCATAGCCCAATGGATGTGTAAAGCTCTCTCAGCCAACCCAATGAAAACGAAAACAAACAAAACAAACACATTTTATTTACCTAGCCTAATATATTAAATTTGAAACATATCTAAATCATACAGAGAGATCCTCTCTGAAGCTGGAAGGGATAGATCCCAGCTTCGAAGTGGTTGGATAAAGTTACCTCCCGTAGATTTCTTCTTTTCTGACAACCTATAGGAAATTTACAGAGCTTTAACAGAATCATCATTTCCGAAGGAGATTGATCCTTCTCTTTCCTTTCTTAATGTAAGAAACCTGTCTTTATCACCTTTCATGTGTTTTGAAAAACCAATGTCAACATACCAACCACATTTCTTTTGTTGAGCTTGCAGAGTGAGTGTGCATTCTTCATTGCTATAATGATTCTTCTTTCTTATCCATGTTCTCTTCTGAGGTTATTTTCTATGATTTTTTTTTTTTTTTTTGTGGTTCTCTAGGAGGAATTGTCATTCTGCAATATTTAGTCATGTGTCCAAAGTTTTTACACTTGTAGCACTCCACTTCAATACTCAATGATTCAAACATGTTGTAACTTCTTCTCTGTGTTTCACTAGGCCTTCTTGGATAGCCCTTTTGTGTATGACTTTCAAATTTGTTTATGTTTCTGTTGTTAGCTTTGCAATTTATAGCTTTATGTCCAAAATTATTACATGCATAACATAAAAAAAAAGAAGATAGTTTTATACCTAGGAGTTGAATATCTTTTGTAAGGAGTTTCTATTTTGAATCCTTCTTCTTCCTGAGGCCTATATTTCAGTTGTTGATTCTGAAATATGAATCTTCTCGATGGAGGAGTGTCCCTATAATATTCCTTGTAGATCTTCCTATCCCCTTTGATTGTTTTTGCATAGATTTTTGGATATGTTTCATGTTTTGTTGTTTTGGATCTTGATCCCTTTTTTGTTTGATTGTATCCAAGTCTGGACTTGTCATGATGAGGTTTTTTACTTCTGATAATGTCATCCAAAACTTTTGAGTTGTTCTACATATTTTTCTTTTGAAGATCCTATCTTAATGTGACAATATCTGCTTCCAAATTTCCAATGATCCTATCTCTTTCTTCTAGATGTTATTTGAGTGCTTCTTCAATTATTTTATCTTTTTCTATTTGAACCTTCAAATTTGTGATCATTTGTTCTAGTTCCTGAGCGTCTTCTTTCTTGTCTAGTTCCTCTTGTAGCTTCTTGTTTTTCTTCTTCTCTCTTCTTATAAATTATATGGAACACAACAATTCTTCTCGGTAGTCAACTTCTGTGTCTTTATATTCTTCTTCGGTGTCTTCTTTTTCAGAGTCTTCTACTTCCATGAATAGAACTCTTTCTATCTCACTGTCACTGACTTCATCTTCATCTGATGAGAAGATGTCTTCTTTGGTGCATAAGATTTTCTTGAAATATTTCTTTGTGTTTCTTTTGCCTTTGTATGTTTACTTGAGTAATCTTCATCATTACTCTTATTTTTCTTATGAGGACATTTTTTATAAAAATGACCAATACCATTACAATTAAAACAAATAAATGGAAAATTACCTTGATATTTGTCGTTGGTTCCCTTATTCAATATTCTGACAACGTTGGCCATTTCTTCATCATCTTCTTAGATGTCATTGTTGTTGTTATGTTCTTTTTATTTTTTCTTTTCCTTTTACTTTGGCCTTTTGGATGCTTTGAAATATGCTTCTTTTATATCTAGATTTTCCTGCTCAGTTCTCATTTCATATGTTGTGAATATTCCATGTAGTTCATCCATGCTTATTGAGTCTAGATATGCTCTTTCTTCTAGTGTTGATATCTTAGGATCAAATCTCATAGGAAGAGATCTTAGTAACTTTTGAACAATTACAAACTCTTTAATTTCTTCTCCCAATCCTATGATTGCATTTACTATTTCATCGACTCATAAGAACTAAGCTGCAATATTCTCATCTTCCTTCATCTTTAGTTGTTCAAACTGACCTCTGTAAGTTTGAAGCTTTGCTTCTTTGACTTTTGAATCTCCTTCATAAATATTTTGGATCTTGTCCCAAATATATTTAGCGGATTTACAATGTATAACTATGGTGTATATTGATTCACAAAGACCATTCAAAAGTGCATTTGTGGCTTTGGAATTATTTTTCCCAATTTTCATTGCTCTTTCATTTGTCGGCGGAACTGCTGGTTCTTTGTATCCATCTACAACTAATTGCCAAATTTCAAATCCCTGTGCTTGTATATATGTTTTCATACTTTTGGTCGAAAATGAATGCTTTTGTCCATCAAATTGTGGTATTCCATTTTTATACATGTTGTTACTCTCCATGATCTACCTTTTAGTGGTTAAAATGATTTCTAAAGGAACCTTCTCTGATACCAATTGTTGGATTACTAAGAGGGGGTGGGGGGTGAATCAATAATAGAGCAATTTAAACCTTTTTAACCATATAATGCAAGTGTTATATCAATGTAGCATTATCATCCAATAATTGCAGAGTAAATAAACAATGAATAAATGAGATATTATACACATACACAGTACACCGGTTTTTTACATGGAAAACCAAAGAGGGAGAAAACTATAGAGTGATTTTTCTTATATGTCTTGAAGAATTACATTCATTGGAAGCACCAACTTCCTTTATTTTATAGATACAACTGGAAGGAGGCTGCAACCCCCTAGCTTCTCAGGATACAACTTGAGGGAAGCTACAACTCCCCAATTCTCTAACTGCAACCAGAAGGAGGCTATAACCCCCTATGTTCTCTGGCTACAATCGGAAGGTGGCTACAACCACCAGTCCTTGCCCCATCCAATTGTCATGAAATATAAATGCCAAATATAGACAGCCTGTCACTGTCACTAAATCAACCACTACCACTATCAACCTATACCAATAACCTGTAACAACTTGTACTAATCAACCTGCACCAAACAACCTGTACCAATAACATGAACCAACATATACCATGCATCAACCATGCATCATCCTGTATGTCAACCTGTACCATCAACAAGTGCATCAACCATGCACCAAGTATGTACCAATCATGCATCAATTGTACATCAAATATGACTCATCAAGATGTACCAACATCATCAACTATAGACCTCATGTACGTGCCAACTCATCAACTACTTGTCTCAATCATGTACCTCAACCATACCAATATAACCATCAAAATTTCACTAGCAATACATCACACTATCCATAACCAAATACCATAAACCCTTACATCAAACCATGTGCCACAACCTTACTATTATGTAGCCTCAAGCTAAACCAACAACTTCAATAACACATCAAAACCAAAATACCAATACCCATATGTCAAATACCAACAACAAAATACCAATTGTATCCCTCAACAAATATGATATATGCAACAATATTGAACATCCAATACCATCTCAAGAGCTAAACCCTATCTCACAAAACATACCTCAAACAAGATGTGCCATATCTCTCATAAATATACCCCAACCATGTTGCTACCGTGGTTTTTCTGCCAAACTTTTTTTGCCATGATTTTTCTACAGCACTTTTTTTGCCGTGATTTTTCTACCGCAATTGTTTTGCCGTGATTTTTTCTGCTGCACTTTTTCTGCTGTGATTTTTCTACCGCACTTTTTCTGCTGTGATTTTTTTGTCGCAGTTTTCCTGCCACACTTTTTTTGCCACAGTTTTCCTACCGCACTTTTTTTTCCACGATTTTTCTATTTCACTTTTTCTGACATGCTTTTTCTGTCGCAATTTTATTGTCACACTTTTCCTGCCGCACTTTTTCTTCTGCAAATTTTCTCTATCAATAATACCTTCCCAAATAACCTTTCACAAAAATAGATATTCAATGATAGTAAAGTGTGATTAAATGAGAGAACCTTGCCTCTTATTTATACTTTCATGTAGCATCCCACTTTCCTTATTTTAGGGAGTTCTCCATTAACTTTATTATTTAAATAATTTCTTTTGCAAACACTTTGACTTTTTGGGGCTTCTAGATGACTCATTAGGGTTCTCCAACTTCACATGGCCATAACTCTCTAACCGTGAGGATTTATGTGACGTTCCACATACCACCGGAAATGGCATGACATGTACTATTCATATAGAATAGTATTACCCAAAAATATATCAAAACTCATACCATTAACCATCAAACAAACTTGGGTCCATTACACAAACCTTTGTGCTATGAGAATTCTCTACCAAAATTTCTTCAAGGGTTGACATCAATGGAAAATAACCCAATTAATCAACAAACCATAAGTTAAATTATTGGTATCAGTGTGGGTTCCTTCAAAAATAGTCTAAACACTAGAAGGTAGATCTCAGGAGCACACATGGCTCGTCAAGAAGGTTTCTTCACAAACATGGATCCATTATTTGATGGAACAAACAATAAATTCTAGACTATAAGGATGTGGAATTACCTAATGGATCTTGGGTTTGATATTTGGAAATCAATCATTACTAGGTATACAATCCCAAAACATACACCAATAGGTAATGTCGGGAAGAAGGCTAGTGAACATAATGCAAAATCCGTGAATGTTATCTTGTGTGGTATATCCGAATAATAATTTTTCAAGGTGATGCATTATGAATCAACAAAATGTATTTGGGACAAAATTCAACAACATCATAGGAATTTGTGAAAAAGTTGAAGAACCAATTATTGTGCAAAAGGTGTTAAGGTGTCTCCCTGTAATATTTGATGCTAAGGTATCTTGTTGGACAACTGAGAGGGGGGGGTGAATCAGTTGTTATCGTTCTTAAACAATTATGCTTATTTTAAACTCTTTACAAATCACTCAATGATAATCACAATAATGAAGGGAGCTAAGTAATAGAATATTCAACATCAATCACACACATGAAATATACAGAGACAGATATTTCCTAAGGAAACCCATAAAGGGAAAAACCTCTTCTTCTTGATATGATAAGTAATGTTTATTTTATGTACATTATCATTCTTGTGAGCACCAAATCATTGTGAGGCTACCACCTCTATTTTTCAAGCTACAACTTGCTAAGAGCACCAACTCTATGGTTTCCATAGCACCCACTAGAAGGAAGCACCAACTCCCTGGTTTCTCTAGCACCCACTAAAAGGAAGCACCAACTCCCTAAGTGTTCTAGAACCAAATGTATGGAAGCACCAACTTCCATTCATACATACATCAACCTGTATAATAGAGAACAATAGTTCTCCCTTGCACCACCCTGCCACCCTATTTTTTCTAGTTGCAACCAGATGGAAGCTACAAATCCATGTGTCCAAGCACCCACTTGAAACTTTGAGGACACCAATCCTCCCTATAACCTCCCTTCCAGCCTGAAATATAAATAATGACTTACTTGAATTTATCACAGTGATACAACATTTATCTATAGCTTACCAGTCTCATCATTATTCTGCTACACTACTCTGTTCTACCTACATCAGCGTCTCTCTCCTTGCATCTAATGCACTTTTTGTTCTTCTCTAAGATATGCATATATGTTCCTTGCTTCTTATACACTTTATTATTTGTTTATTCTTTCCATTCTATGCACCGGCCTCCTTTGTGCACTTCATCTCCTGCACACAACATGCTTCTACCTGCATGAAACACACTCAACAATCGCTATCATCTCTTCTTTGTTCTGCATTTTTATATTCTCTGTGCACCAACTACATCCTCTACACTATGCCTCTGCATGCTCTTCCCCAAGTCATTATTCTTCCATACAGATTGTTCACTATGTCTCTTCCTCATGACTGCATGACTAACTAGAAGAATGCCTTCACTTCTCTATTATTCATCATTTTCTCACATTGAGTCCTCTGCTTGATTTTCTCTGGTTTGAGGGAAACCCTCTTTTCACCTTGCAATTCACTACGAGCCTCCACGCATCCTTTATCCAAAACTGTGGTTTTGATTGCGTCCATCTCATGAAAAAATTAGTCCCGAGCATGTTCTGGGCCCACAATGGAGCATGACTTTTGATATCCAATCCCTTGGTGTTGCTTCTCGATCAATGGTTGTTATCAATCTTACTTTCTTGTCTTTCACGCATGATCTCAGAAATAAATTTCCTGCATCTTCAATCCCTGCAATGCGACGGGACCGTCGATCTCACAATCTTGACGATGCTCCTGAATAGACTATTCAGATATGTACTCTCAAGTCTGTGGACCAGATCTCTCCTTCCTCCATCAATGACTAAGATTTCCTTCGTGATCCGGGCTCTGGGAGATTCAAATCTCAAAACCTGTTGCTGCTAACTAGATATCTTCGAGAATGGAAGATCTGTTGACATATGTCCTCTTCAATTGATGGCTCTGCCTTATTTTCTTTTTCCATGTGCGATCCTTAGTCTCAATGATCAAATGACACATGGCCCTCCAAACCAACGAACGAGATTGATTTCGCCTTTCAGGCTTCGAGAGTTTTGGTTCTCAAACTCTGCTTGTTCCCAGAGCATTTCACCTGGATTCCACAATCCAATGATGTGTGTCCCTCTCAGATCAACGTTCAGAAACCCTTCGAGTATTCAGGGTTTGACAATATCAACTATCAACTTTCTTTCATCCTTCCTTTGATTTTTCCCGGAGTTGACATTCTACTGATGTGTGTCCTCATTAATCCAACAACTATCCTCTTCTCTAGGACTTCGGCCTTCGAAAATCTCAAACCTTTCTCCTTTTCGTTTTCCTGGAGAAGTTTCACCCAGAGTTCATGATCTGTTGACATGTATCCTACTACACGATCAATGATCGAGAATACACCCGAAGTGATCTTCATATCAGACGACTAATATCCACTTTGGGTCTTTGGCATTTGGGACTTCGGGCCTTTGGGCGAGTATTGGTGGTAAAACTCCCGAAGAAAAAATTCTGGAATGACGCAACTCTTGTGTCACTAGATGATGTGTGACGAGCTAAGAAGCTGCCATGTGTCACTCATATTTGTGATTTCCACATACCTTAAATTCCGAATCAACTTGGCACTTGTCATTATCTAATTGCACCACGTGTCCTTGCTGACGTGGTCTGCCACATGTCCTTGAGGATGAGATTTGCTGACGTAATTTTCTGACATAGATCTCCTTGATCTAAGAGTCATTGTTTGATCTCCAGATATGATGATCCTTATTCATTTTGGATTTTTGGGCTTCAGGTTTTTCAAATCTCAAAATTCCAGGAGCGTAACCTCCTCGCATCTCTATATATGAAGTGAATGTTGTTCATTCGATCATGATATTGGATCGATGGCTCGATATTTCTACGATGCAAATTTTCTATGTTATCATGTCCTTCCACTCGAAATTGATCCGACAACTGATGGAACTTCGCATTCTGGGGATTTCAAATCTCAAAATTTCTTGAGTGTAAACTCTCTGCATATTTAGACCTGAACTAAATGTTTTTTGTCTATCATGTTCTTAGATCGACGGCTCGATCTTTCTGCGTGCTCCTCCTGTCTGGACATTGATCCGATGGCCACTATCGCTCCTCCTCCTAATATTACGCTTCCTCCCAACTTGGAAGAATGTCCAAGTGTCAAAGGCCTCAACTTTTTATCCTTCTATGATTCCTGATGAATTGCACCTCATTTGTAGTTCTAGAAACTTCTATCTCTTCTGATCTTTCTCATCTCTACATATTGTTTTCTTCTCCTTCTAGGATTATGCTTATTTCTGAGATTTTATCTATGCATACTCACACTTCCTCTTCTAAACTTATTCTTTCTCTATTTTCCATCATTGTTGATTTCCTTTCCTATAAACATATCATCGTCATTATTGTTCTTTCCATCAATGACAAGCACACTCTTCCTACAAACAAGCCAACAATCTCCCCCTTTGGCATTGATGGAAACCCTGAAAGACTGTACTGTTCTACTTAAATGTGTTGTTCTACTTATATCTCCAACTGTAGCATCCATAACACACTTATCCTCCCCCTTTGACATCAATGTCAAAGAAAACATGCTCCCCCTGAGTTGTTGCAGTACTTTTCGGTGGTATCATATATTCAACCAACATAAACTCCCCCTGACAGGATGGATTTTTTTATTTGAGTCCTACAACGTATTTGTATCTAACTCAGAGTCTTCTCCTTTTGATTCTTGGACCTGTTCATCTTTAGCTTCAGCTGTGTCCTTTGTAGAAGACTCAATATTTCTCACCTCTCTTACTGGGACTCCTTCATCAACCTTTTCTTGTCATAGTTGAATGACTCCCCTTGTCACTCTTCTTTAATCTTCTATTACAACAAATTCATTTTTCTTCCATGATGCCTACAATCTAGGGCTTTTATGACCATATTCATCACAAGAAAAAACCATTACAAACACTCTCATACCTTCTTTCCCTTTTTACAAATGAAGGAACTTTGTTAGACTTATTAGGAGTATTGATTTCTTACTATCCAAGATCTCATCCAGGTTCATGGAGTTTTTCAAGAACTTGATTTGGGTGTCTAAATTCTTAACCTTCTCAACTTCTGCTTCTGGCTTATGACATGATTCTTCTTCTACTTCTTCTTTTCTTGCTTGGGAGGATTAAATATCAACATCATTATTTTTCCTTATGCCTTTAGCCACCACTTGTCCTGAGTTTGCATTTTTTACCTTACAATCTTTGGACGTGAACAACTCTTCACAACCCCTATCACACATTTGACTTACACTGAGAAAATTATGTTTCAGACCATCTACAAGAAGAACATCCTAGGAATATTCTTTTCCATTACTCAAACTCACCATCCCTTTACCCTTCATTTTACCTGGTTCATTGTTTTCAAGGATCACATTTCTTGTTTTTGTTTTACTTATAGGAAGAAGCTTATCCTTTTCTCCAATCATGTGCTTGGAACATCCATTGTCTATATTCCAGGAGTCCATTCTTTTTTAGCTGAAAGTACTAGACCACATTTTTCACTATCTTTCTTTTTCCATGTCCTGGCCTTTCTAGCTAAGAGCTTTATCCTTGGATCTGCTTTGTAATTATTCAGATGGAAGGTTGCATCTTTTTGGATGAAGTTATGACAATTATAGCATTCGAGCTCATTATTCAATAGTTCAAAGTGATTGTTGCAACATTGTCTACTCATTGACTGTTTATTATTTCTTGACCTCCTCAGTTGCATGTCTCTAAAATTAATTTGACAATTTGCGATAGATGAGAGCAATGATCAAGATCTATTTTACAATGTTGAAACATAAATGAAAATACGTTATCCTAACTATTACATTAATGTTCCTTCATTCAAATTCAAAATGTCTCAAAATATGCACTGCTGCAATTTCAACTGTCCTTGCCTTTGCACTTTCTTTACTGGCTCGCTTGCGATGCTCCTGCATCACTTGATAACATCACCATGATGAAGTGGATATATATGAACCTGTTGTGCATTACTCTCTAATAATTGCATGTTTCTAACTAATTTATACAATGTTGATGTCACTATACTATATGGTAGGATATACTAATCCTACCATGAGTTATATAATGTCAAGAGAAAAGGTGCTCTCATGAGGTGTATTATAAAAAAATTCCCTTTTAGTACAACTATTGTCATGTTGTTCATCACACTTTATTTGATTTCCATAGAATGACCATCACATACAAGAAGAGGAGGTTTATCTGGAGCTCAATTGGTTCAATCATATTTGAGAATGGAGTTTAGTGGGTGTAATGTGTGTTAGATTCCTATAATCATAGGTAACTCGATTCTTTACCTGTTATTTGGCGTTTCCCCATGATGAGGATATCTGGCTTGCTGGTCTCTCGGTTATTTCCATTTCCCCTCCATCCATTTCGCTCGATCCTCCATGAACCTACTACATTTTTCATCCATCGATGTGCCCCTCTATCCCTTGCCCATTTGTCCCGTTGACCACAACTCGCCCGCCACTCATCCCTGCATGAATAAACAAACTTAGGATAATAAACGAATAATATTAAGGGGTTAGTGGCATTTTCTAAATGCTTGTTAGCCTAATAAAGTTGTTTTAGTAGGATAATTTAAAATAAAATAATGATTAGATTAATTATTAATTAATTATTAAATTAGTCTAATTAAGTTAGTTACTTAGGGTTATTAATTAGGACTAATTTAAATTAATGAAAAAACAAATTAATAAACAATATAAAACAATTATATATTAAAACATTAAATAAAACATATATTAAAACATTAATAAATAAATAATAAAAAAAATAAAAACAAAATGTAAACAAACATATAATAAAACACATATAATAAAACCTATA
>ML778056.1:119860-139182 GCA_009831015.1 Picea engelmannii | reverse complement strand
CCAAGGTAGTAAAAACATCCTGTCATATAACTCAATGCATCATAATGAAAGAAAAGTTTTATCATATAAATCCAGATCACTTGCGAGCAAGTGTCCTCAAAGAATAAGTTAGGTAAGTGCGCCAGAGCGGGATGTTACAGGAACATTTTGAGGATGCACCTCACTGGGATGAGGCTATTGGGGAGCACCATGATCTTCTGGCTGCGTTGAACTATAAACACTCTATTGTCCAGTACTAATGGTTTCATTGATAGTGTTTCTCCCCTGATTAAAACAAAGTAAGACATTAAATTATAGATGATATCAAACATTTACATATTTTATAAATAACGAAAGGTTAATGTGGACTAATTTTTATTTACCTTAGTTCGCAAACTGGATCTTTTGTTCTTCCCCATGATTTTCCTATGATCAACCATGACTTTATAACCATACTTGTAACCAAGTTGGAGGTCCTCCTCCATGGTTTCAGTTCCGAATTCGTCGCCCTGCATTGCATAAGGGTATGGTTTTTTAATGTTTTTGGCTACAATTACCTTAAAGTTGTAAGGTGATACAAATAATATTCTTAATATGTTTGGGTACTTATGATTCGTGACTATAACCTCGAGTAGCCTCCCTGGCCTAGCTTGTGTTGGCCATGTTTGGAAATCCTTTCTTTGGTTTCCTTCGAAGTGTCAGGCAACCTATCATCAAAATTTTCATGTTCTATATAACCACACTTTTATTTAGATCTAAAGAAAAATAAAAATGGTATTGAATTCAAAAAAATGTAATTTACCTTGGTGTACCAGTTATTTGTTCTCCTGATCTACATCATTAATGATCGCCATCCACTCCCTCTCGAGAATTGAGGGAGGATGCTCATACCTAGGATTTCCTACCAATATTTGTCTATAAACATCCCACGTATATTTTAAATAGTCACCCGTTGCAAATGTGACTGATTTTTTATTGAACTCGTCTATACCAAAGAGGCATTCAAGGTAATCCATAAGTTCCTTTTTGAGGTTGGAATTCTGGAAATTCCACCTCATGCGTAAGGTTGCCCCAAAAATAGACAAGGTCTTTCTCTCTAGGTGCCTATAAAAATTTTTGTTTCCTACACACAAAAATATATGATCATTAATTCAAAATTAATAATCTAGATGATTTATGTATGAGGACAACATTAAATGATTAAAATATGAATTAAAACTACCTGAGAGTCTTGATTGTTTTAATGGAATTCCATTATTGTCGACCAAAAATGTGCGCGGAAGGGTCCCCGTGCTTGTCACACGTCTAGCTCCAGGAAATGAAACCATATCAACCACATCACTATGATCCTCATATTTTCCACCATCTCTAGACTCTGATCGAGGTGTGGATGCCTGGCGGTGTGTGTCATGGATCATATCTAAATTAGGTGTGGAAGACGGAGAAGTAAATAATGCTCTAGCAGTTGTATGACCACCCGCATCAAGATTCTGTAGCATCTCCGTAGTGCCACTACTACCAACACTGGGTTGAACAGGCTCCATAAATTCCTTTATAAAAAAGAAAATGTTTTTTCGTGACATAATGTAAAAGTTAAAGAACAAACTATCATAATTGAACATATTAGTACACTAAAAAAAACACTTTAAATTATGGTTATTACCTTATATGCGTTAAGTTGTGACATAAGGAGCTTGATCTTTGCTTTGATGTCGGGAGTTTTATTTGGATGATCTAACAAGCTAACAAGTTCCTTATTAGATTTAATGATTTGTTCTTTTAATAAGACCATCGGATCAACACATGAATAAAACCCCTCCTCATCGGTGGAATAATGATCCACATGGCCTGCAGACTACATATAATTTCAGCAAAAAAAATGTTATTTCAGTAAAATTATATAAGAAAATAATAAAAACAACGTAAAATGAAAGTGGAAATTGGTAATCATTTAGATGTTCTGTGGCTGGACCTTTTCCATGATCATCCTGCCACATTATAATATAATTAGAACCCCCAAATTTTTAAAAAATTGTTAATGATAACAAAAAAACAATGTTAAAGATAATATTTACAACAATGTTAAATATAATAAAAAAATATAATGCAATAAGTGGAGGTTTCTTAAAGAGGTGTTGCATAAGAACCTCCACACTATTAGTTAATGTTTCTATTCTATTCAAATGGTAATCCACTAATAAATCTTCCCTGAGAGATATCTTTTTTATTGCACACAGGACTACCCGATTCTCTTCATGTCCCTCATATATCCAATTTGGTTGTGTGTTTGTTGTCCCAGGTCATGTGTTGTTTATAAACCCTGTGATATTGTCAGAAGCTTTAGGCCTTCCATCAATATAGATAGTCACTTGCTTATTTTTATCCTTGTTTATTAGTTGTATATAATTTGTGGCTAGTGAATATCTCTGCATACTTCACATGTAACGGACCAGCTGCATCCAATCGTTATAATTGTAACACGGTCCGACATAGTCCATCAATTCAATTACTGTATTGTATTTTACAATTATTCCATCCATGGAAAATATCCCCAAGCCATGCAGGGAAGATGGTGCAATGCGATATGTCCTATTGTTGACAATGAAATCAACATTTATAGGAGGTAGTTCCTTAGGTACCCATTGTTTCACCAGATGCTTATACTTTAGTGGAATATCTATGTCTCCTATGCTCTCATCATCATAAGAGCATGATTTTCCTTCGGCAATAAAAAATTTCATGCGTCTACAAAATTTTATTCTGACTTTTTCACCTCTGGTCCTTGTTTGCTTATCATATCTACTAGATGTAGTCTCATTTCCAGCCTCTATTTGTCCTAATATTTCCTCACTCAAAGAAGAAATATCTGACAGGTACCTGTTTGGTTGTACCTTCAGTTGCATGTGCACGTGTTGTTAGTTAGTAGTCCATCATCATGTTCAAAGCTCTAAATAAAAAAATTATATATTTAGTTTTGGATACACAATTAGACTAGGGTGCAATTACCAATATTATTGGTCAACCACCCAATTTAATGTGATATACCTTTTTGGATATATTAAGGACATATTAATGTGATAACACTAAGGACGTGATAAATTTATCATATGGATGTAAGAAACAAATAGTAGTAAGGTTGTTGTTTGTTGGATTTGTGCAAATTAGAATTATTATAATAAGTGTCCATTAAAGATGAGGGTCAATGCAATGGAGTAAGAAATCCAACCATCAGTTGGTGTGTTGCAAATCTTGGGTGCTTTAGTTGGAAATATGTCTAAGGCAAGCCAAGAGTAAAATTATACAAATATTACTTTCTTTATTTATATAGTAAATTTGTCGTAGGACTTTTTATTATCATCAAAATTTTGATGACAATTTTTCTTGGTTTATATAGCAGATTCGTCACAGGATTTCTGTTGTGCATCGAAATTGCGATAAAAAATATTTATTTGAAAAAAAAAATGTTGGGAGAAATAAATAAAATTTTATTTTAGAGAAATCTTGTGGGAATTAATGCTAACTTGAAATTTAGCATTAATCCATGTTAATCCATTATGGTATCAAATATGCACTTGAAATTGATTTAAAGATAATATATGGTAAGAGTGTGCCTCGGGAAGAGGCCAAATAAGGCCTCCAAATTAAAACTTTATCTTAAAAACCAAAAGCAACTTGGAAATGTGCATGAAACTATTAAAACTTGGCTTAAGTTTTTTGGTTTCAGTGCCATAATAATACAGCCATGAAAAATCGATTACTATAAGTCCCTGTTGCCTAAAGGGAAACAACTAATAAAATAAAAAAAACCTTGGAGAATACAAATGAAAACTGAGTGGATATTATAGCTATAGGTAAGCATGAATGTATGAGTTCATAAAAATAATGATGTTTCAAGGAACACAGTTCTAACACAATAGATTGTGTACATTATTTACTAGAAAAGGTTTTCATAATTGTAGGAGGGAATTGAACACTATTTTTAGTATGTTCCTAAACATTACTAGAAAGAAATTTAATCCTTTATTATGTTACTAAACATTAATAGAAAGAAATTTCATCCTTTATTGATTTTCTCATTTTTTGGTATTCAAAAGCTATGGGAAAATTATATTTTCTCATTTTTTGGTATTCAAAATCTATGGGAAAATTATTTTGACACTAGGAACAACATTTGGTAAGCTAATTGTATTCTCTCAATATTTAAGGTATATATTCTCTCTATGTATATCTATGTGCATAAGTGTATTTAGTACTAACATAATGTTTTATAAGACAATCCATGAATGCTACATTAACATGCATTTTCTATAAGATCCTAAAATATTCATGCTCAAGTACCAAAGGGAAATAAATGTAATGAATTTCCACTAAACTACTTCTCTCAACAAAGAACTATGATAATCCTCCAAAAAAACCATATTTACATATGCATTCGATATGTTGATTAAGTTGATTCCATAAAATTGGTAGCAAGTATCATTAACATGGAGATTTGTTATTTATCATTGCATTGACTACACGTTAGGGAATTAACTGGGTGGTATCTTGGACTTAACCATGAGGTTTTTGGTTTCTTGTTTATCATTTCTTTGTTCAAGAGTTTATCATGTAATTACAATAATGATCTAAGAAAACCACCATTCTAAAATAAAAATCACAATTGACAAGTTATGTTAGCTATAAGTAACCATGAATGTATGTGTGCAAAAGAATAATGATATCATTGAGTGGAACATAGTTTTGGAACAACATATTTTGTACAATATTTGTTACACAAGGATTTTATAATTTTAAGTGGCAATTGCATATTATCATTACCATATTAATCACTATCAATAGAAAACAATGACATTATTTATATATGTATCCCTCTTTAGATACTAAAATTTTATCTATGACGAATATCTCTTGAAATTAGGTCTAACATTTCATAATCTAATTGTACACATACTATAATGAATCTATATATTTTGTTTATTTATAGTTGTATTCTAACATGTTTATTTATGAGAATATCCAACCATGCTACAATAACATGGGTTTTATAAAAGAGCTTTACGTCTACACTTTCAAGTAAGTACAAGGAAATAACTATATGGTGATCTACTAAAATACTTATATCACACAAATAAAAAGAAGTATGTTGTTTTTTTCAAAGTAGACATACGTTTTTTTTCTTTCTTTTTTTAACTTTTATAGACATAAACCAATACGCTTCTATCCCTATAAGATTTCATACCAAAAAAAACCTATAAGTAGAAGGAAATAACTATAAAATCCATTCACTAAACTACTTCTCTCACAAAAATAAAAAGAACCACTTTCTTTTGTCAAAGTAGACTAGATATGGGATTTAATTTGTATAGAGATAAATCCATACACATATGGGCACATAGGATTTGATACCAATGAATATATATAAACAAAAGGATTAACTATAAATATGAATGACTCAACTACAATTTTGACATAATTCAAAACAATTATGGTATTTCTTCAAAATAGTAATATAGGTTGAATGTAGAATAAAATGAACTTTTTCCAATACAAACATGTCATGGTCGCCAAAATCCCACTGCAAATAGAAACAAGGGGGAAAACACGATGAATAAAAAAGGTTATTGGGATCGACATCATTGGGATCAAATTCTATAGGAGTCCATGAATTTCAACTAACTCTATAAGAAGGTCAACATGAATATCCCCTAGGTTTGATAGGAATCTTTGTAATTTTGCTAAGTCTAGGTTCTATAATTTTGGTAGAAGCATAGGAAAATCTAGTTAACACTGGGCACCTTGAAAAATAACAACCATGTCTTAAGAAAAATAAAGGGAACTAGTAAGGTTTAATCAAAGTTGATGATAAATGTATATCATAATACCACGTGTATTGATTCTATAATGACCATCCACTAAATTGATTCTCTTCCATAGGTAAAAGTAGTTATGGATGTTCCATCAAAGAAAAATTAGGAAATAGGCATTCTCATTATCAATTTAGAAAACTATCTAACAAGTTCAATAAATTCATAGGGGTTGTGTTATAGGCATTCTCATTATCAATTGAGAAAACTATCTAACAAGTTCAACAAAGTCATAGGGGTTGTGTTAGCTTTCAAGGTTACTCTGAAAGTGTTTACACCATGTTTGGGGGTGCTTCATAAGATTTGGGGTACATGGTGTATAATTATCCCGTGGATGGTTTGATATGGATTTGGACATTAGAGGTGGTTTACTTAGTGTTTGATTAACCTTAGTTTAATTTTTTCATTACATTCCTACTTGGAGTGTTGAAGATAATTAGATAAATTGGGACATTATTTATGTTGGCCTAATTTATATTGGTTTCTTTATTCGGAGGATTCCCTACATTGGACAAGAAGAATTGACATTCTATAGGAGGGAATTGAGCCCTAGACAACATAGGGTAGATTGGATTCTTTCATGGAGGCATGTATTTGACTTGGGGATGCCTTGGTTACGATAATGTTCATCTAACTGGAGTGGAGCCAATGGAGCATGTGTCTTAGTACGTGGAGTGGAACCAATGGATCATGTAGCTTAGGAGAAATAATGGAGTCCTTGGATGCTTGATAACCATTGCATAAGCCCATACCTCTTCAATTATTGTTCCATCAAAATCAACCCACAAAAATTTGGAATTGCTTCTTCATACTCCAAAGATGATCATGGGGAAATGCAAGGAGGGAAAAGAGGCCCACCATTGGTATATGTGTAACTTGGTAAAACATATGGGGTGGCTGGGATGGGCAGGGGATGGGGTATCATCATGGACCCTAGAGGAACAATTTCAACTTCTTTTTCATGGGAACTTAGTGTTTTTTCCAACAACCAAGAAAAAGCTTATGCACTTTGGAAAGGATTGAAAATTTCTAAAGGTTCATGTGCTCAATCATTGGTTGTAGTGAGAGACTCAAATACAATCATTAACCATATGGAATTCATTGTGTGCTAAAATAGTCTCATTCAATTTCAAGGTTGTTTTCTTGTTGAATTGACAAAACAAGAATTATTTGATCTAGAGGCAAGCAAATCCTAGATGGTAGAGTATAAGATATATGTTTATGGAAGGAAACTAAGTGAACGAGACGAAATTTCAATATGGTTTGTTAGCAATGACATATGAAAGTTATGTTTTATTTGTTTCAATATTTTAAATTCACGTAGTTATTTATAGACCCAAAGTGTTATTAAATCCTCCATAAATAAATATGGGTCTATTCCAAAGGTCATGCAATCTACAAAACATAAAGTATCGAATCCATATGTATGTTGAAACTTAAAATTTTATTAAATTCAATTAAGAGGCGTGTCAATCCCATGGAGAAAACCATGCTAAATCCTAAAACATTATATGTGAAGGATGATCAACTTAACTGGCACAAAATTTATATGAAATCCATTTAAACTTCACTTCAAATCTAGAAGTCAACACTTAGATATATTTTGATGAAAAAGAGAATGACATATATTTTTAATCCATATGTGCAAGAATGTCATGTGTCATATCCTGAAGGTATCACTTGTCTCCTTAACTCTAAATTGATGACATCATGAATGATATGTGGTAACCTATGATTGGTCCATGCCTCAACAAGATGACTTGATAACATCACCATGATGACGTTGATATATATGAACCTGTTGTGCATTACTCTCTAATAATTGCATGTTTCTAACTAATTTATACAATGTTGATGTCACTATACTATATGGTAGGATATACTAATCCTACCATGGCTTATATAATGTCAAGAGAAGAGGTGCTCTCATGAGGTATATTATGAAAAAATACCCTTTTAGTACAGCTATTGTCATGGTGTTCATCACACTTTATGTGATTTCCATAGAATGGCCATCACATACAAGAAGAGGCGGTTTCTATGGAGCTCAATTGGTTCCATTATATTTGAGAATGGATTTTAGTGGGTGTAATGTGCATATGAATCTATGTTTGGGCCTAGAGGGTAACTTCCTTCTAACACTATTATTATGGTTTGATCTCATGGGTGAGTTACAAGTTTGTTTATTAATGGTAGATGGATTGAATTGATATAGTGTTCTTGTAAGATCTCATTCTAATAATATTTATATGAATGATAAGTATGCAGTTGGGATTTTGAAGGGTAAGTATGCAGGTGGAACTCACATTTTTCATGCCATCTGATTTATCAATGTTGTTGTCAATGTTGATTGAATCAATCACTAACTCCAGCCAACATTATACATCACCAAGTCCTATGAATAGGTGTTTATGAACATTGAACATTGGAAAACAAAAATGTTAAGGGAGAACATAATATGCGACATCATCTTACAGTAAAAAATATCTAAAAAAAAAATTATTAAATGAATAATAGTTGTTTACACCATTATTTGTCCTTGGATTTTGAATTTAAGTATACAAGGAAATGAACGAAAATTTCATGATGCAAGAGAAGAAAATGATTTATACATTTTCGGAAATTTGTTTTGGATAGTGGAGGTGACCACCCTTCAAACATGCATTTTTCAAAGACATTAAAAGGTTAAATGACTGAATAATAGATAAACATCTATGAGGAAATAATTATGTACAAGTGCAAAGGAAGGCTACTAGGTGGGCTTGAAACCAAGGATTATTTTAAGGATGGAAATTTATTTTAAAATGTATAGACCTTGGCGAATCTTACTAATCCTTCATATGTCAACTATAAATTTTTGGCGATATTTTTCTAAAACTATTCAAATTTCTGAGTATTTTATATAGTTTTTATAAACTTTTGGTGATTTTTAAGGTAAAATAATTTTATCCTATAGAATTTGGGTGAATCAATTTTAAAATAGTGAATCGCGTTTTTCGAAAAAACATGGAAAATTAGCCCACGAGGGAAATTTTTCCCCTAAAATCATCCATTCTTGAAACAAGAGAACTCTTAGCTCACACATACACAATACATAAGATAAGATGACATGTAAAACTCAAGAGCATCACTATCTAAAGGAGTTTTAGCCTTTGGAATACATTGTGCAAGAAGATTAGATATGAAGTCTACCTAATAAAATATCATCCCATGCTTGAGAACTCGATGCATAATCAAAATCCTTCTTAACCATATGTATCTAGTGCCTCGTCTACCATACAAGAGGTTCAAGAGAATTTCTAAGGCTTGAAGTTCCATTTGCAATTTTTTTATTAAGTGTACCTTACTTGTGGTAGTTTTGAATGGCTTGAATAAAATCCACCATGCCTTCACAATGTTATAAACATCATGCATTTTGATAAAAGTTTGCAACCACCAAAGCCTTACTCACATTGTGGGAGGTGAGAACTCATACATCCTTTGAAGAGTATCAACGCCATGTTTCTTGATTATGTCATCGCTGTATGATTTCAATGTTCAACTTGTTACATCCGCTTTCACAATCAAGGTATTTAGCATGTTTATGCATGGAAACAATTCCTCTTTGTATCCCACCTTGTGGAATCACAAGAACTTAACATTGAAATCCTTGGGGTCCTTGGCTTATTTTTATGCTCGTAATGATTTGTGGAAGGTTCAACATCGTTGTACATATCATAGAGGAATGAATAAGTAGGCTTTGATGCAATGTTGAGAAGCAACACCATGTCCATGACACAATGAAAAGACACAATGAAAAGAATGGTAATGCTCTTTGTCATGTGAGACACAATGAAAAGAATGGTAATGCTCTGAAAAAATATTATAAAATGATTTACATGGTCATTTCCAACCCCACTTGTTTAATCCTTAAAAATTATTATTTCATCTTCCCAAAAATTTCTTTTTGCATGTTGCACCAAGTTTAAAGTTTTCACATTGCTTGGAAAAAGATGCTTGCCACATGTCACATGTCACAAGACTTTCAAAGTTGCATATATCATGTCACAAGATTTTGGAAGTTTGATATTTTATACTCAAGTTCTATTTGTTGCCTAGAATACATAGCCCAAGCACAAGGCACCAGGTCTTGCTTGCATTCTCACATCTTGAATCAAGGAGTATTGAATCAATATATACCAAGTCTTATAAGAGAATATAAAATTATCATTAAGTGTATAACAAAATTACATTCAAAGATATATACAAGCCATATAAATAGCCTTGTGTATATTATCAGATGAAAAAGAACCCATAATGTCAATGAATTATATGCATTAGTACATGTTCAACTATATAATGCACATCTAACTATCTTATAAAATTATTACATGACATCATGAATTTCTTTTAGTCTTGTTTTGTGCTTTCCAGTTCTTAAGAAATTCATCCATCTCCATGTCTTTGTTTACTGGGTGCTCTTCAGTAGTTGATGTTGTTTCAGTCCTTTCACATCAAGTACATCTGGTCTCATACCCATGAAATGAATGCAACTGTGAGGGGCCATCACCTAAAAAAATAAAAAATATTAAATTTATATGGCCAATTTTTAAATGTCATTGAAGTAGTTCATTAATATTAAAAAAACACTCTGCAATGTAATTATTTACCTTGTCCTCTAGTCGGCACTGTTGGAATGGATGTCGGCCTGTTCACCTGATCTTTAGGTCGAGGAGGATCAACTATGACATTCTCTGCCATTGAAATGTCAAAATTTATAACTACAAAATTGTTAAGTATATGATTAATTTATAGACATTTTACCGTCGTGGACCTCAGTCATAGGAACATCTTGGGGCTGCACCTCATTGGGATGGGGCTGTTGGGGAGCATCGTGATCTTCTGGTTGCATTGCACTATCAAGACTCTATTTCCCATTACTAATGGTTTCGTTGATAGTGTTTCTCCCATGATTAAAACAAAGTAAGACATTAATTTATGGACGATATCAAACATTTACGTATTTTATAAGTAACGAAAGGATAATGTGGACTAATTTTTATTTACCTTATCCAACAAATTGGATCTTGGGGTCTACCCCATGTTTTTCCTATGATCAACCATGAATTTATAACCATACTTGTAACCAAGTTGGAGTTCTGCCTCCGTGGTTTTAGTTTTGAAGTCGTCGCCCTACATTGCATAAGGGTATGGTTTTTTAATGTTTTTGGCTGCAATTACCTTAAAGTTGTAAGGTGATACAAATAATATTCTTAAGAGGTTTGGGTACTTACGATTCACGAATGTAACCTCGAGTATCCGCCCTGGACTAGCTTGTGTTGGCCATGTTTGGAAATCCTTTCTTTGGTTGCCTTCGAAGTGTCAGGCAACCTATCATCAAAATTTTCAAGTATGTTATATATAACCACACTTTTATTTATATCTAAAGAAAAATAAAGCTGCTATTGAATTAAAAAAATTGTAATTTACCTTGGTGTACCAGTTATTTGTTCTCCTGATTTTTTCAAAATCTTCTCTTTTGCATCAACAATGATTTCCTTCCACTCCCTCTTTGGAATTGAGGGAGGATGCTCATATCTAGGATTTAATTCCAATCTTCGTCTATAAACATCCCATGTATATTTTAAATATTCACCCGCTGCACATGTGACCACTTTTTTATTGAACATGTCTACACCAAAGAAGCCTTCAAGATAATCCATAAGTTCCTTTTTTATGTTGGAATTATCGTAATTCCACCTCATACATAAGGTTGCCCCAAAAATTGACAAGGTATTTCTCTCTAGGTGCCTATAAAAAAGGTCATTTCCTACGCACAAAAAGATATGATCATTAATTTAAAATTAATAATCTAGATGATTTATGTATGAGGAAAACATTAAATGATTAAATTATGAATTAAAACTACCTGGGAGTCTTTATTGTTTTAATGGAAGGCCATTATCATCGACCAAAAATGTTCACGGAAGGGTCCTTGTGCTTGTCACACATCTAGCTCCAGGAAATGCAACCATATCAACCACATCACTATGATCCTCATCTCTGCCACCATATCTAGACTATGATTGAGGTGTGGATGCCTGACAGTGTGTGTCATGGATCCTATATAAATTACGTGTGGAATATGGAGAAGTAAATAGTGCTCTAGAAACTATATGACCGCCCGCATCAGGACTCTGTAGTGTCTCTGTAGTGCCACTACTACCAACACTGAGCTGAACAGGCTCCAAAAATTCCTTTATAAAAAAGATTTTTTTTTTTCGTCAGATAATGTAAAAGTTAAATAACAAAGTATCATAATTGAACATATGAGTACATTAAAAAAATAAAACTTTAAATTATGGTTATTACCTTATATGTGTTAAGTTGTGACATAAGGAGCTTGATCTTTGCTTTGATGTTCGAAGTTTGTTCTGGACGATCTAACAAGCTAACAAGTTCCTTGTTAGATTTAATGATCATTTTTTTTAATAAGACCATCATATCAATGCAAGAATAAAACCCCTCCTCATTGGAGGAATCATGATCCACATGGCCTACGAACTACATATAATTTCAGCAAAAACAATGTTATTTCAATAAAATTATATAAGCAAATAATAAAAACAACGTAAAATGAAAGTGGAAATTGATAATCATTTACATGTTCTGTGGCTGGTCCTTTTCCACGATCATGTTGCCACATTATAATATAATTAGAACCCCCAAATATTTAAAAAATTGTTAGTTATAACAAAAAAACAATGTTAAAGATAATATTTACAACAATGTTAAAGATAATAAAAAAAAATAATGCAATAAGTAGAGGTTTCTTAAAGAGGTGTTGCATAAGAACCTGCACACAATTAGTCAATGTTTCTATTTGATTCAAATGGTAATCCACTAATAACTCTTCCCCGAGAACTATCTTTTTTATTGTGCATAGGACTACCCGATTCTCCTCACGTCCCTCATATATGCAATTCGGTTGTTTGTTTGTTGTCCTAGGTCATGTGTTGTTTATAAACCCTGTGATATTGCTAGAATATTTAGGCCTTCCATCAATATAGATAGACACTCCCTTATTTTTATCCTTGTTTATTAGCTTTATATAATTTGCGACAAGTGCATATCTCTTCATACTTTTCATGTACTGGACTAGCCGCATCCAATCGTTATAATTGTAACATGGTATGACATATTCCATCAATTCAGTTATTGTACTGTATTTTACAATTATTCCATCCATGGAAAATAGCCCCAAGCCATGCAAGGAGGATGGTGCAATGTGATATGTCCTATTGTTGAAAATGAAGTCAACATCTATAGGAGGTAGTTCCTTAGGTACCCATTGTTTCACCAGATGCTTATACCTGAGTGGAACATCTATGTCTCCTACACTCTCATCATCATAAGAGCATGATCCTCCTTCGGGAAGAAAAAATTTCATGTGTCTACAAAATTTTATTTTGAGTTTTTCACCTTTGGTCCTTGTTTTCTTATCATATCTACTAGATGTAGTCGCATTTCCGGCCCCAATTTGTCCTAAGATTTCCTCACTCGATGAAGAAATATCTAACAGGTGCCTGTTTGGTTGTACCTTAGTAGTCCATCATCATTATTTAGAGTTCTAAATAAAAAATTTATATCTTTAATTTTGGATGCACAATTAGACTAGTGTGAAATTACCAATATTAGTGGTCAACCACCTAATTTAATGTGATATCCCTCTTTATTTTGGACATATTAATGTGATAAAACTAAGGACATGATAAATTTATCATATGGATCTAAACAAAAAATAGTAGTAAAGTTGTTGTTTGTTGGATTTGTGCAAATTAGAATTACTATATGAAATGTCTATTGAAGATGAGGGTCCATGCAATGGAGTAAGAAATCCAACCATCAGTTGGTGTGTTTCAAATATTGGGTTCTTTAGTTAGAAATATGTCGAAGGAAATCCAAGTGTAACATATCGCTCTTGCGCGCATTGAGCGAACTTATTCTTTCAGGACACTTGCTTGCAAGTGATCCAGATTATTATACTATTGGGAATTTGATTATGATTATGAGGCATTATGAATTGATGACATGTTATTTGGATGCATTGACATAGACAGGTGATATTGACTCGATTTTCCTGTGTGTGCTGGATTTTGGACCTCGAGGATGCATGTCAAAACCCTGGTTAAATAGTTGCATAGGGTTTATTAAGTATAATTAATTAATTAATTAACTGTCTTAATGTGTATTAGTTAAGTAATGATTAATTATTAATAATATTATTTATTTATTTATTTATTGTTTAATAAATGTCGATTAATTAATTAATTGATTACTTAACACATTAAATGATTTGGGTAAAGCATTAAGGGGCTTAATAACTTTAATTTAATCATTATGAAACTTTACGTATGATAGGGTAAGGATAATATAATAAAGGAAAGGATAAGATAATAAAGGGGAGGATAAGGTAATAAAGGGAGGATAAGGTAATTAATGGAGGGGGGGAGTTGGTGAATGGGGGGAGATATGACTAGGTAGAGGCCTTCAGAAGGGGAGGATGAAAAATTTGGAGGAGAGGACTATATGGTATTTTTTTTGTTGGGTATTTTTCTGGTTTTAGAGAGCTTGGTTTTTGGAGATTGGTTGTGCTGTTGCAGGGGGCACCCAGTTGCTGGGAGTTTTCGACTCGGGGGATAGGATTTATTTCAGTATCCTGTAGCTAGGGAGTCGAACAGGCTACTCCTAGTTGGTTGGGTGGTTAGTCGGTTTTGGGTAGGGTTTGGTCAGAGCATCAAGTAGAGGCTGGGAAAAGTAGCAGAGAGGACAGCCAGATATTAGGATAATAGCATCAGCCAGAGGTATCTATATTATGTTATGTTATTCATTAGATTTTTGTTCATTAATTAATTTATGCTGCGTATATGCTGAATGAAATAAATTACTTTTTGTTTCTACGTAGTAGTAATCTTATCTGTTAAAATTTATGAGATTTAATAGGCTTTATAAGAGGAAATATTTAGGGAGTTCGGGACAAATTGAAGGTTCTCTAAATATTTCCTGATTTATATTATTTATTTAAAAAAAAACCAAAAACAACTCGTGATCCAATAGACTCCTGTTACAATCTGCTACCAACTAATTTCAACAGTCATCTTTTTGTAAATCGTTTTTATTATTTATATATATATATAAATAATATAGTTAACCATTTAAATATTCCACTTCTTCTCTTCAGAAACCTAATTTATGACAGAAAGCTAATGATAAAGCAAGCAAATAGCTCAACGTATAAGCCTTTGCAAATTCAACTCAGACTTGGAAGCTAGATTACAAAAGGAAGGAAAATTCAACTTAGACTCAATGTATAAGCCTTTGTGAATGGCTGTATGAATGATAAAATGATTATAACACTTAATTCTCTATACAAAGTTCAAGCGTACACAACACACAGGGTTAATTTTTTTTTTCTCTTTAAAAATAAAATATATATATATATATATATATATATATAAATAAACAAAAGGTTGGGGCTCAACAACAACATTATCAACATCATTTATCTGAATAGAGGAGGGAACTTGATTCCTCCTTTTATACTATCCTCACCACCCACAAGAAATATATATAAATAAAAAAATATATAGCCTGCAGGCCCAGCTCCTCCCAACATACTAAGTCCAGCACTGCGCCCAGGAGAGCCCATGGGCCCATTTGTTGTGTGTTTAACCCAACCTGTAAGACCACAAGATAAGCACCCGAGGGCCATACAGGTCGCATGCCAAATCATACAACACTCAAGTCGGAAACACAAAGCCTAGCGCTAAACGTGAATCCCACAAGGAGCACAACCTGTGCACAACACAAGACAAGGTCATGCACACCACACAACGCCACGAGGATTGAGCCCAGGGGCCCAATAGTTCATTTCACTATGCATCTGTATATATATATATATATATATAAAGATAAATTTTTAGGGTTTGGTCGTCGACCCAACTCTATAAATCATTGACAACACGACCACCAAACACTATTTTGATCACATGAAAGCCTGAGATAGAGTCACAAGGGAAACACTCAAACCAAGATCCAAGGAAGGAACCTGTTAAGGTCAAAGATCATGCACTACACATCAAAAAAAAAATAGACAAAGCACAAGCACCAATCCCTCTCCATTCCACATATGCCATTTACTAAAGCTCTTTTCAGGGATTTACCAAATCCCTCTCAAATGCACTCTGAAATATTCAGACTTTAAAAAGACCAAAGAAACAGATGAAGCAAGTAAACCCTAAGAGAATAACAACCAAAAATATTTTTAATATTCTTACTGGCGATCTCCCTCATATCATCGTAGCACAACCATCAAGCCAAGCCAGCCTGGGAAAAACATATTCTCAATGGCTACTACATGCCATTCTCATCAAGCCGAAACAATGCCAAATTTATGGATTTCTTCGGTATAAAATCTCATCACCATATCAATATTTGCTTGGTAACATAAACACATCCTAAGAAATCTAGAAACCAATTAGTATATCTAAAGCTACTGTACTTTCAAAGAAAATAAGGGCCTATAAATTTTAAGAAAATAATACCCCCCAAAAAATCTCCACCTGACACACAAAACAACAGAGGAAAAGGATAGAAAGATTTTTCAGGAAAATAAACGGACCACACACACACAACTAACACACCAAGCAAAAAATGGACAGGCCCAACCCAAGATAAAAAAACAAAATGAGTTGAAGGGTTCATATTTTTTGAACCCATGATTGGTAGCCACACAACTCATCACACAGTGTGCCCAAGCTATCAAGCACCAAAGTCCAACTGCCGAGCGGTTGAACCACGACAAAGGAGAAGAGGGAACGCATCGTTGTGCATGACGTGCCCTCCATTCCTTGAACTTGTGGATACCAAGGTTCCTTGAACTCGTCCACCAGGGTCGACCAAGCAGAGGGACAACCATGGACGACCTCATCCTTCACCTCTGCTGAGCGTTTGACAAAAATAAACGAGAATGAAAGGGTTTGAAGAGATAAGGGCAGGAATAGATTAGGGTTAAGGGATGAGCGCTAGGGGAGGGGGCACGTGGGCCTCATGCGAGGACCCACTGCCTGACTTAAGAATTTTTTTTATTTTTTCTTTATTTTTATTATTATTATTATATTTATTTATTTATTATTTTAGTTTTTTTAATTATTTTTGTTTTATTTAATTACGCCGATAGGCGTCCCCCCTATCAGACTTGCATGATTAATCATGCTTTTAATTACTAAATTTAATCTGATGGTCAGGAATTCAAGATGCTGGCATATTCTTCGTCTTACATCCAAATCAATGAATAAGAATGCAAGAACTAACTCCCTTGCATTTATAAAATCATACGTTTATCATGTTTAATTTTTCACTTTTACTAAACATGATTAAAAAATTACTGTAACAATATATGATTGCCACGGGTTTTTATAAAATTATTTATTTTAGTTATATAAGATAGGCCGCAGATTACAGTCGCCACGTATGGAAGACAGTCGTAGGTCGCTTCATATTCCTAAAGCGTTTTCATTTCTATGGATACGAATGCACAACACACGCGCGGGCTGCTTCATATTCCTGAAGCGTTTTCGTTTTTGATGTTTTGGTTTCTCTGGATACTAATGCGCAGGCGACGGTGCAGGCTGCGGGTTCTTGAGTGAGTCCAATCGGGTTAAGTATTGCATCTCTGCATTTAGGTTTATATCGCTGGAATCATCCCACATATTTGTTTTTTTGCAGTTCTGTTTATGATTATCTATATTTCATTGCTCGATCATGCACAGAGATTCTACGTGTAATATATTTGTTATTGCTCTATCTGTTTGTTTTTTTGTGATCAGATTATATCATGAGGTGAGCTGCAATGGCTCAGTGAATCATGCATCCTCAGGCCATGCCTCCTCTCGATAAGTACCGCAGAGTCTCAGGCAAACACCACTATTTTCTGACCCAAGTTCTCAGCCAGGTTCGAATTTGAGGCCTGGTGATAGCCATCTAAACTCGTCTCAGAAAGAATATGAATAGACCCATATGAACCCTCATATGATAAGCACATCAAAATTGCAAACATAAGGTTGCATATTTGAAGTTCTGACTTTTTCAAAGTTGTGATATTTGATAACCATTTGTGTAAAACCTGGATATACATCTGAGTTCCCCTACATAGAAATGGATCTTGGATATTCAATGGATATTGCAATGCTTTGTTTATATGCAATATTGTTAGTGTTACATATACACACAAAGGAGACCCGGCTATACAATGCACAGTATTCTTAATTTAATTGCAAGGGTGTTGCAACTGTATTCAGATCTGCATCCTGTTTGCAATGATATATCGACATTCTATTCGTCCTGTTTGCTTTTTCACAGTTTTATGAAATCTTAAACTGTACATCCTTAGACAGTACGCCGGGATCTGGTTGCATGTAATCGAGAATGTTGGTTGCATGTAATCGATAGGGTTCGACATTTGTGCCAGGGGTTAAACCTGAAATTGATATCCCCAGGAGCTGGTTGCATGTAATCGACAGGGTTGGTTTCATCTAATCGATAGGGTTCGGCATGTAATCTTTATTCTCTCTGCATCCTGTTTGCATATTCTCTCTGTGTCTTGATATCCAGATTCTTTGTATTTCTAAATTAATCAGTTTTCATAAAAAAAATAAACTTGTTGGTGGTTAACTTTATTGTAATACGATCAGCCACAACAATCATTTTTGTGGCCATTCATGGTTATATATGTTTTTATATATTTATTTTGAATTATATATGTTTCAGAGTAACTGTAACATCATGATTCACCGGACTGTTTATTGCGATTCCTGAAACAGTTGCGCACACCAGCTGCCCCTTAGCAAAGAAATAAATCTTGTTCTCTAGATTCGAGTTAAAACCATTTGCGATCCTCCCAAATTTCACTAGAATTATTTTTTATTAGGTAACATTAGTGCAAAACATGGTTTTCATTAATGAAACCATGTAAATCATGGGAATCTATATCTATAGAAGTTTTTAATTTGAGTTTTGTGCGAGTATGCTTCAGTTTATTAACTCTCGTCATCTCAACATCTTGCAGACGTCCGTACTCTTTAATTTAAAATAATAATAAGAGCCAATGCATAATAAAAACTTTGTTTTCTGCAAGATACAAATATGTTTTCCATTTGTAAATATCCGGTTATGAGCGTGAGGTTATGAGTGTGAGGGTGCAATAATTAGTTCACGGTGAACATCATTATAGCACGGTACCGTTAAATAAATAGTTTTAATACATTTTCGTGATTGAAATTTACATAGAATAAACTTGGTTTCTTTTAGATAAGTAGATTATTATAATTGTTCAAGTCCTTCCGAGCTGATCTAAATATAATGAGTTTACGCAACAATATTTGTTATGGATAAATTAAATAATTTTAACCTGGTAAAATTAGGATAGCGTCAGTGTATCTA
>ML778056.1:100141-114457 GCA_009831015.1 Picea engelmannii | reverse complement strand
TTATTAAATTATTTAATTTTATATGAATATTAATTAAATTTTTATTTATTTTATTTTAAATAATAATTAAGTAATTACTAAATAATATTTAAATATTACATTTAAATTGTATCAAAATATGTTCATGGTTGTGGCGATGCATGTCGGTCGTCAACTAGCAACAACCATTTTTATGTAAAAAGTGGTTGATATATGCCGATCGGCGCCATTAATTAAAAAAAAGTGAAAAAATGGCGTCGATCGGCATATATCAACCACTTTTTACATAAAAATGGTTGTTGCTAGTTGTATTGTAATTGTTCTATTTTATCTTTTTTTTATTGTGGTTAAATTTTTTTTATATAAAAAATAAAAAAAAACAAAAAATAAACTTCTTTATTATTATCTTTAATTAAGGTTTAAACTATTAATGCTTAATTTAGGTTAAATTTTAATCATTTAATAACAATAATATTTAAATTTAAATATATACAAGGAGATAAGTAATTAACTAGTTAATGTGAATAATCAAGATGATTAATTAATTTAACTAGTTAATTAAATTAGGGATTAATTAAGTGATTAGTTAGGTACTTAAGTAGGATACCAATGATAATATTAAAAATTTTGGATTAACGAAATGCATTTTTTAAGGCGACTGAAACTTAGGTTAAAAGTTTAATCTGGATTCTTTTTTTTTATATATAATGTTGATGAATTAAAAAACAAAATTACCTTACCTAGTTTTAAAGAGAATTTTTTTTTAAAAGACTTAGACTAAGAGAATCAGGAGGGGGCTCTAGGAAACCTCCTTATGGTAATAGAGTTGCACCAAGGATAGTCGCCACAGGTATTTCAACGTCAGTGAGTGCAGCATCTCATTCATCACCAACGACACAGGCAGGTCCACGACCATCTCAGGGGACAATTAGTAGGGGCAGGGGTTCTAGGGGAAGGAACTCATTTAAGAGATAGTCACATAACAGTGAATAGGTTCAATCCCGTGTTACCTATTGGGGGTGCGGAGGACCCCATTACCAACATGATTGACCAGAGTTACAATCAATATTTGTGCATAGAGAAGGAAAGGCCTCGATGGGAAGAGCAAGTAGTAGCCACCAGATTTACGCAGCGGTTAATAATCGCCAGGCCGAACATCAATCCATGGTGGTGGAGTCATTAGGTACACTAAATCATATCAACGTTAAGATTTTCTTTGATTCTGGTGCGATAGATAGTTTCATTTCACCATCTGCATTAGAAAAGAGTGGGTTGGCATCCTACGAGCACGATGACTTTAAACAAGTCGAGATGGCTTCGGGGGGAAAAATAGAAGTAGGACCTAGTGTTGATAATTGTATAGTAGAACTGAGAGTGTGTACTACCAGGTTGAAGGTATATGTCACTTCTCTCAGGGCATATGACCTAATCATTGGAATGGATTGGTTAGAAGCTCATCGAGCTTTGGTGGATTGTTTCGTAAAAAGGGTGCTCTGTGTTGATGACGAAGGAAGGCCAATAGAGATCTAGGGTGTACGGAGAAGGGTGTCATTACGATTTATCTCAACTATGAAGGTTAAGTGATGCTTGAGGCAAGGGTGTCGACTATATGTAGTGGAAGCAGTGAATGAAAGGAAGGGACCCTCATTAGATCAGTACCTAGTATTGTCAAAATTTAAGGATGTTTTTCCGAACGAGTTACTAGGGTTACCTCCTGAGAGGGAGCTTGATTTTACTATTGAGCTAAAACTTGGTGCAGAACCAATTTCCAAAACTCTGTATTGGATGACAATGTCAAAACTTTGTGAAGCAAATGCAGTTAAAAGAGTTACTGGACATAGGGATAATAAGGCCCAGTGTCTCACCTTGGGGTGCACCAGTAATTTTTGTAAAGAAGAAGGATGGATCCTTACGACTGTGTATAGACTACAGGGACTTGAACCGTTCTACAGTGAAAAATAGGTACCCAATGTCGTGGATAGATGACCTCTTCGATTAGATGAAAGGAGCAACGATATTCTCAAAGATCGATTTGCGATCAGGGTATCATCAATTAAGGATTAAGGAAGGAAATATTCCAAAAATTGCCTTTCGAACTCGGTTTGGACATTATGAGTTTGTCGTAGTACCTTTTGGATTGACTAATTCACCAACAGTATTCATGAGCCTCATGAATGACATATTCTGGAAGTACTTAGACCATTTTGTGCAAGTCTTTCTAGATGACATCCTCATCTATTCCAAGAACGAAAGAGAACATGAGGAACACTTTCGAGTCATGTTGTCCTCCCCTAGAGAGAACAAATTGTATGGAAAGTTGTCGAAGTGTTCCTTCTTCCAGAAAGAGATTCGCTATTTAGGTCATATAATTTTCGGTGAAGGAATCTCTGTGGACCCAGAAAAGGTAAAGGCCATTATGGAGTGGCCAGTGCCGAAAAATGCCCATGAGGTGAGAAGCTTCATGGGGCTAGCAGGTTATTATCAGAGATTTGTGGAAGGATTCTCAAAAATAGCGAAACCCATCACCACTTTGTAGCACAAGGGGGTCAGGTATGAATGGACAGAAGAATGTGATAGTGCATTCATTGAACTTAAGAGGTTACTAACTAGTGCGTCAATTCTACGAGTGCCAGATATGGAAAAGGAATGCACAGTCTGCATGGATGCCTCGAAGAAAGGGTTTGGGGCCATGCTAATGCAAGATGGAGGAGTGATAGCTTATGCGTCAAGGAAGTTGAAGAAACACGAAGAGATTTACGCTACTCATGATTTAGAGTTGGTAGTTGTAATTCTAGCTCTAAAACTTTGGAGGCACTATCTTGTGGGGTGAAACTTTGAGCTCAAAACAGACCATCAAAGTTTTAAACATATCTTCACTCAAAGGGATCTGAATGCTAGGTAAAGGTGATGGAGTGAGTTTATGAGTGAGTACGATTTTGGTATTTCGTACATCAAAGGAAAGGAAAATGTGGTCACAGATACCTTGAGTAGGAGACCACGTGTCTTCTCCTTGATACCCTTAAAATTCAATCTGAGGGAACGTGTGTTGACACAACTCCAAGGAGATAGTTGTTATTTAGAGGTTACTTCAAACCTCCAAAGTGGGAGGAAATTAGATCCAAAGTATGAAGGATATAGTCTAGAAGCAGACAGACTATTGAGATATCGAGGAAGGATGTAACTCCCTGAATATGGGGATATTCGAAGCATCATACTGAAGGAATCCCATAGAGCATTTTAGTGTGCATCTGGGTGTGAGGAAGATGTACACAGACATGAGGAAACTTTTCTTCTGGGTAGGCATGAAGCATGATGTAGTCCATTTTGTCACCAAGTGCCTAGAGTGTCAACAAGTGAAATCCGATCACCATCACCTGGTAGGCCTCCTACAACCACATGATGTTCCTATGTCCAAATGGGAAGTCATCTCTATGGATTTTGTTGTGGGGTTACCACTTACATCTCATAGACACAATGCCATTCTTGTGATAGTTGATAAGTTAACCAAGAGTGCTCATTTTATTTCGGTTAGAGACACTTACAATGTCACTGATGTGGCACATGTGTTTGTAAGCGAGGTTATCTGTTTGCATAAGATACCCTAGAATATCATTTCCGATAGGGACTCCGGATTCACTTGTAGGTTTTGGACAAGTTTGCAGTCAGCGTTGGGGACTCAGTCGAACTTAAGCACAGCTTATAATCCTAAAACAAATGATGGAAATGCCTGATACCTCACAACGCGTAGGTCGGAAGGTCGACGTTCTCATAGGATCTTTCACTTTCACATGGCCCGAAGAACTCTAACCGATTCTTCTATTTCCCTATCAGGAAATCTGCACCCACAACAATCCTCATGGGATCCCCCTATTTTCACTTAGGAGATAGGACTTCGTGGCTTCGCGAGGTCAGTGGTCGAACATTGGACACTCGAATCCCTGAAACTTGATGACAGTCAACACTAACCTTACCTTTTCCTTTCGGGATTTTCCCTATCGCGATTTCAACACTCGCGATGTCAAACAACTTGGTTCTCTGACTCCCGAATCCCGATATGCCGAAACTCTGATATACTCGCGAGTTTGACCTTTCAACGCCTCCTTACCTCTATCAGGATTTTGGACTTCGCGGTATCTTGAATCTTGATGCAAAATTTTCAGGACTTCTTGCCACGAAACCTGAAAATGGTATGCCACTTGTCCACTCGCCGACTTATCTGTGGCCCCACACAAATCTCCTTGTCTTTTCGGGATATCATGTTTTGTGATATCGTGATTCCTGGTGCAAGTGTTACGGGACTTCAACCCACGAAACCCCGATACAAGTATGTACGTGTAAATCCAACGACCCTTGTGGCTCGGATCTATGGTCCTGCCCCCTCCTGAGCTTTGAACCCTTTGGGAATACTCGATGTATCTCCCATGCTTCTCTGTGAGATCTAATGACTTATGGGATGTCGCGAATCCTCCTCGGAGAATACCAACCGTCCGTTCCTCCTTGGCGATTTTTGTGAATGACCAAGTGTTCCTCCACGGAACTCGTCCACCTGCAGCGCAAACTTACGACGCTTCTTACAAACTTCTAATCACAGCTTCCCCATGCTACCCTTCAAAAATCGCAAAGGCCTTATCCTTCTTGAGATTTCTTATGACTCTGAGCCTTAGAAAAGACTCTTGCATGCACTCCTTGCGGCAACCTTCAGACACTTCCAAGTGTTTGAATCCTTTTGACTCTGCGCACACCTGCAATAGCAGTCTCTCAACATTTCACTCGGGTTCACACCCCTGAGTCTTCACTCGGCCTGTGCACTCCTTGCACGACTCTTGTTCCCAACTGCACTTTTGAGGAGATGAGAACAAGAGTCAAACTATCTGAGCTTCAGAGACGCAACCCTGAATTCTTGTCGACACACTCCTTGTGGACACTTCAACTGCACTCCTTGCAGGAATTCTTACTCAGATAGAGAAACAATTGAAACTCATTCCTTCTTCCTTTTAGACTTCAATATCAAGCATGAAATCATATACACAACATATAAAGAAAATGTATAACAAGAAGCAAACATTCATGAGCATATCATTCAACATCAATACACAAAGAACAAACACAAAACCATGATTTTGAATCAACCTCTTTCTATTAATTCAATTATCTGTACATGGGTGTTCTTACACAGCTCTCTGCATGCTCTTGCTCCAATGCTTCAATTCTAATGATACAATACACAATGAGGGTGTCTATATCCTGTTTCCCTCTTGCACTCTAAAACTGTCTAATATAGCATTAAATTCTATCTACCTGCATTAACTACTTTAAATGCCTTCTACCTACTAAGGACGAGAGCTAAAGGCTCAAGGCCCAGTTACATTATACAAGTGTGCTTCATTAAATTGCCACATTTATGTTCGTGCATCAAATCCAAGAGAAATTCAAAATTTTGTGCTGTCTTGTCCAGCTGTCCTCCGATTATGCACTAGCTCACTTGATGTGGGAGATGCTCCTGCATCATACTCCCTTGCTTGAAAATTTTCATGGGCTCCTGTCCATGAGCTCACACACGGTATGTCCATGCTTCTAGATTTCCACTTCGTTTTCCCAGTTGGCATCTTCATCTGGATGGTCCTTCCACTTGACCAGATACTCAAAATATTCCTTCCTCCTGGTCTTTTTGCTCACTCTTTTATCCAGTATGAACTCCATTTGCGGCTTCTCTGCAACTGGCATTTGCTTTGTCCACTGGATCACTGGCTGCTTATCTCTAGTCTCTGCTTCCCCATCCTTATATGGGTACAAATTAGAGATATTGAATATCGGAGATATTCTGATCCCATCGGGTAATTCAATATCATAAGAATTTGCCCCAAATTTCTTCAAGACCCTACATGGCCCGATTTTCTTCATCTTCAATTTATTATATGTTCCTCTTGGGAACCTTTCTTTTCTCAAATGTGCCAGAATCAAGTCACCAAACTCAAACTGAAGTTGTCTCTTGTGTTGATCTTCTTTATGCTTATATCCCTGGTTTGAATTCTATAGTTGCTCCTTCACCTAGCTGTGAAGTTCCTTCATCACTTCTGTGAATTCTTCTGCGCTAGCGCTCCTAGTCGTAGTCTGTTCTGAATCCCTTAGTTCAGAAATTCCTCTTGGCTCCATACCATAGATAATGTGGAATGGACTCTGCCCTGTGTCCTATTGACTGAATCATTATAAGCAAATTTTTCCTGTGGTAATATGGTGTCCCACTGGTTGTGGTGTTCTGTTACTAAGATTCTCAGCAAGTCTCCCGGACTTATGTTCACCACTTCTGTCTGTCCATCTGTCTGAGGATGATAAGATGAACAAAATGACAAGTTAGTTCCCAGCTTCTTCCATAATGTCCTCCAAAAATTCCCTATGAATTTTGTATCTCGATCCGAAACTATACTCTTTGGCAACCCATGAAGTCAAATGACCTCTTTGAAAAACAGGTTAGCAATGTGAGTTGAGTCACTGGTTTTCTGACATGGAATGAAGTGTGCCATCTTGGAAAATCTATCCACCACCACAAATATTGAATCAATACCTCTTTGTGTTCTTGGCAACCCCAATACAAAATCCATGCTAATTGCATCCCACGACCTTTCTGGTATGGGAAATGGTTGATAGAACCCTGCATTTTGCTTCCTTCCCTTCGAATGCTGGCAAATTCTGCATCTGTCCACAAATCTCTTGACATCTACTCGCATTCCCAGCCAAAAATATGACTCATTCAGCTTTGCGAACGTCTTGTCGTGACCAAAGTGCCCTGCTAATCCTCCACTATGTTTCTCCTTCAGCAGATTCTCCCTCATGGAGCATTTCGGAATACACAGTTGATTTCCCTTGAACAACAATCCTTCCTGGATCATGTATTCGGCCCATTGGCTTCAGTCTCTGAGAACTGGATTCTCAGTTGCTTCATACACCTCTTTAAAATCCTGATCATCTGCGTACATATCCCTGAGATCATCAAAACCCAACGTTTTGACTCTGAACTCCTGCAATAGAAAACACTTCCTGCTCAAAGCATCAACATCTTTGTTAGCAGTACCAGAAATATGTTTAATCACAAAAATGAAATTATTCATATACTCAACCCATTTGACATGTTTCTGATTCAACTTCTCCTGTTGAGTCACAAACTGCAATGCATGATTGTCACTGTATAAGACAAATTCCTTCGGGATCAAGTAATGCCTCCATTTCTTTAATGCCTGTATGATAGCATAAAAATCCATGTCATATGTGGAGTATTTCACCTTCGCTTCATTCAAATTCTCACTGAAATATGCTATCGTCCTGTCTTCCTAACTCAAGACTGCCCCTATTGCAAATCGACTTGCATCGCATTTCACTTGAAATGTTTTCTGGAAGTCCGGCAACACCAAAACTGGTTGTTTCGTAATCTTTTGTTTCAATAATTTGAAGCTCTTCTCAGCCTCTTCTGTCCAGTGAAAAGACTTGTGTCTTTTCTTCACTATATCCATCATCGCTACGCTAATTCCACTGAAATTCCTGATGAACTTTCGGTAGAAACTATCCAATCCGTGAAAACTTGTCACCTCAAAGATATTCTTCGGTGATATCCAATTCTTGATTACCTCCACCTTATCTGTATCCATCCTCAACTCATTTGCAGAAATAACAAATCCCAAGTAAATGAGATCTGTATTCATGAATGAGTACTTCATGTTTATCAACAACTTCTCCTGCTGTAATTTCTGCATCACCGTAGCCAAATGCTTCAGATGCTCTGCCACTATCTTACTGTAAATCAATATGTCATCCAAATACACAATGACAAATTTCCCAATGAACTCCCTCAAGACTTCGTTCATCAATCTCATGAAGGTACTCGACGCATTTGTTAAGCCAAACAGAATAACAAGCCATTCATACAACCCTTCATTTGTTTTGAATGCTATCTTCCACTCATCACCTTCTCTCATGCGAATTTGACGATAACCGCTTTTCAAATCAATCTTTGAAAAATACTTTGCTCCACTCAAGCAATCCATCAGATCATCCATCCTCGGCAATGGAAATATGTACCTGATGGTTATTTTATTAATCGCCCTCAAGTCAGTACACATCCTCCAGTCTCCATCTTTCTTCGGACTGAGTATTGTTGGAACAACACATGGAATCAAGCTTTCCCTGACCAAGCCTTTGTCCAACAACTCCTGGACTTGCCTTTTAACCTCTTTATTCTCTTGCAGCATCAACCTGTACGCGTCTTTGTTTGGAAAACTAGCTCCTGGTATGAGATCAATATGATGACTCACACTTTTAATTGGTGGAAACGAACGAGGTAATTCATCCACTACTATATCAGTGAACTCTTCCAGCAGTTCCTGAATTTCTTCTAGTAAATCATCCACTCTTGTGCTAGTCAGAACAATCCTAGGATTTCTGACCACAATGAACTGTGGATCTTCCTTCTTCTTAACCTCTGTAAGAAGTTCCTTCCCACTCATGAGAAGTACAATGTTTCTTACTTCCGACTTCACCTCCTTATCCTTGATTGGAAGCAACAGGTGTGTCCTCCCATTGTTCTCTAGGGTGTATGTGTTCATTCTCCCATCATGAATCACATTCCTGTCATATTTCCATGGTCTACCGAGAAATAGATGAAAAACATCCATAGGAATCACATCACATAATATCTTATCATTATATCCTCCTATCTTAAATTCAACTAAACACTGTTTAGTGACAGTTACCTGATGTCCTTTTTGTAAACACAAAACTCTATATGGGCTTGGATGATCAATCATATCCAGCTCCATATTCTCTACCATATCTATAGAAATGAGATTATCCATGCTACCACTGTCTACAATGACCTTGCATACCCTGTCCTTGGTCTTGCAAGCAGTCCTAAAAATTCTGGTCCTTTGGACTGAACTCTCCACCTCCTTCTCGGGTGTCAAAAGGACTTTTCTCATCATCAACGATCTTCTGCCTTCAGCGTCTTCTGCCTCAACATCCCACCTCCGTGCCTCAGCGATGTGAGATTCTCCAATTTCCTTCTTTTTATCTGGACACTCGTAAGACTTGTGCCCATTCTTTCCACATCTGAAGCATGTAATTACTCCACCTCTTCCTCTTCCTCTACCTCTAGTATGAGGAAAAGTGTTGTTGTCAGCATAATCTCCTCTCTTCTCAGTATGTTTCCCTCTCTGTTCAACATATGTCCCTCACTGCAAGGTTCCACCTCTTTCTGTTTGAGTCTGAGGTTTCTTCCAGTCCTCCTTGGGCTTTTGATATTTATCCTAGGCAACTGATTTGCCTCTGGGCTGACTTCTGCCTCGGCCCCTCTGACTCTGCTTTTGGCTCAGTTTATCTTCTTCTTTCAGAGCCATATGATAAGCATCTTCCACCATTCGGATGTTTACCATGCTCATCTCATCCTGGATATCATATCTCAGGCCATTCATATATCTGGAAACTTTTTCATCATCGCTCTCCTGATGACCTGCCCTGATGTTCAGTTTATAGAATTCTTCAGTGTATTCTTTCACTGTCATCAACTTCTGTCTCAGGTTCTGCATTTTCCTGAACAGAGTAATTTGATAGTCCCTAGGGATGAATTCCATCTTCATATTCGTGATCATTCTATCCCAACTTTTGATCTTTTTCTTGCCCTTGCAGTGTCTGTCATCTTGTAGTTCATCCCACCATAATGCTGCATGTCCTTTCAGTCTTGTGACAACATGCTTGACCTTCTTGTCCTCTTCGACATCTTCATAGTCAAAGTATGTGTCAAGAGCTCTAATCCAGTCTAGAAGCTCCTCTGCATCAAAGTTTCCCTCGTAAACTAGAATTTCCATCTTCGCTCTTGCACCCATCCTTGCAATAGCTCTGATCAAATGTTCGTTTGATGCATCTTCAACTGCAACTTCTTCTTCATGTTCAACCTCAATCTCACTTTTAGAATCACTCAGATCCCCTGCACTAACTGTGCGTCTTTGGGCTGTCTCCATATCTTCGAGTCTAGCTCGTAGATCACACATCTCTCTCTCCATAACTGGATCTGTCATCTGCCTACCTCTTCTCCTCAACATTTCCCTATCCTTTGGATCGGGTGATTGTCTATCTCTTCTCCTTAGCGGCATGGTGAATTCTCTTTTTCTCTGCTACAGAAAGCAAAGAACCTTTCTGAGCTCTGATACTAAACTGATGGTGATGCCCAATACCTCACAACCCACAGGTTGAAAGGTCGTTGTGCTCACAGGATATTTCCCTTTCACACAGCCCGAAGAACTCTAACCGATTCTTCTATTTCCCTATCGGGAAATTTTCACCCACAACAATCCTCATGGGATCCCCCTCTTTTCACTTAGGAGATCAGACTTCGCAGCTTTGCGAGGCCAGTGGTCGAATGTTGGACTCTCGAATCCTCGAAACCCGATGATAGTCAATGGTGACCTTACCTTTTCCTTTTAGGATTTTCCCTATCGCGATTTTGGCACTCGCGATGTCAAACAACTTGAATCTCCGACTCTCGAATCCTGATATGCTGAAACTCCGATATACTCACGAGTTTGACCTTTCAACGCCTTGTCACCTCTGTCGGGATTTTGGACTTCGTGGTATCGTGAATCCTGATGCAAATGTTTCTGGACTTCTTGCCATGAAACCCCGAAATGGTGTTCCACTTGTCCACTCGCCGAATTCTCTATGGCCCCACACAAATCTCCTTGGCTTTTCGGGATATCGCGTTCTGTGATATCGCGATTCTTGGTGCAAGTGTTATGGGACTTCAACCCACGAAACCCTGATACAAGTATGTACGTGTAAATCCGACGACCCTTGTGGCTCGGATCTACGGTCCTGCCCCCTCCTGATATTTGAACCCTTTGGGAATACTCGACGTATCTCCCCTACTTCTCTGTCAGATCTAATGACTTACGGGATGTCGCGAATCCTCCTCGGAGAATACCGACCATCCGTTCCTCCTTGGCGATTTCTGTGAATGACCAAGTGTTCCTCCGCGGAACTCATCCACCTGTGGTGTAAACTTACGACGCTTCTTACAAACTTATAATCACAGCTTCCCCGTGCTTCCCTTCAACAAACTCAAAGTCCTTATCCTTCCCGATATTTCTTATGACTCTGAGCCTTAGAAACGACTCTTACGTGCACTCCTTGTGGCAACCTTCATACACTTCCAAGTGTTTGAATCCTTTTGACTCCGCGCACACCTGCAATAACAATCTCTCAATGTTTCAATCAGGTTCGCACCCCTGAGTCTTCACTCGGCCTGCACACTCCTTGCACGGATCCTGTGCCCAACTGCACTTTTGAGGAGATGAGAACAAGAGTCAAACTATTTGAGCTTCAGAGACGCAACCCTAAATTCTTGTCGATGCATTCCTTGTAGACACTTCAACTACACTCCTTGCAGGAATTCTTACTCAGATAGAGAAACAATTGAAACTCATTCCTTCTTCCTTTTAGACTTCAATATCAAACATGAAATCATATACACAGCATATAAAGCAAATGTATAACAGGAAGCAAACATTCAGGAGCATATCATTCAACATCAATACACAGAGAACAAACACAAAACCATGAATTTGAATCAACCTCTTTCTATTAATTCAATTATTTGTACATGGGTGTTCTTACACAGCTCGCTGCATGCTCTTGCTCCAATGCTTCAATTCTAATGATACAATACACAATGAGGGTGTCTATATCTCGTTTCCCTCTTGCACTCTAAAACTGTCTAATCTAGAATTAAATTCTATCTACCTGCATTAACTACTTTAAATGCCTTCTACCTACTAAGGACAAGAGCTAAAGGCTCAAGGACCGGTTACATTATACAAGTGCGCTTCACTAAATTTCCACATTTATGTTCGTGCATCAAATCCAAGAGAAATTCAAAATTTTGTGCTAGCTTGTCCAGCTGTCCTCTGCTTCCGCACTAGCTCCCTTGATGTGGGAGATGCTCCTACATCAACAAATGGGAAAACCAAGAGGGAAAATAAAGTCATGTAAGACATGCTTAGGATGTATGTCATGGATAATCAAATCCAGTGGGAGAAGTACCTACCTTTCGTATAGTTTTCCTACAATAATAGGTTTCATAGCTCCATCGGAATGCCAGCCTATGAAGCCTTGTATGGAAGGCCATGCAGAACGTCGTTGAGTTGGGATAGACTAGAAGACCAAGTAACATTTGGGCCAAAATTGATTCAGGAGATGGAGGAACAGGTGATTCATATTAGGCAAAGACTAAAGGAAGCATAGGATAGGCAGAAAAGTTATGTGGATGCACACAGGACCGACCAAAGTTATAAAGTGGGAGACCAGGTTTTCATTCATATCATGCCTAATAAGAGTATGATATGGTTCGAGAAGGGAACAAAGTTGTCACCTCGATTTATAGGACCGTTCAGAATCCAAGAGAAAATTGGACCCGTTGCCTACAATCTCGTACTGCCACCCCACTTCCATAAAACTCATAATGTTTTTCATATGTCTGTTTTACGTCATTATGTTGCTGATGAATCACATAAACTAAATTGGAAGGAATTGCAGGTATCGGACGTGGGAAATCTCACGGTAGAACCGTTATGCATATTTGACCGTATAGTTCGATAGCTCTGGAACCGTCTGGTAGACCAAGTTAAGGTCCAATGAGACAAGTATAGTCCAGGATCTGCTACTTGTGAAGATGTCGAGACATTACAACGAGACTATCCCTCACTTTTTTGACCACCTTGAGAATATGTTTCTCAAAGGTTGGGCGTATGTAACACCACCTTCTGACTTAGACAACCAGGATTACCTGAGGCCTACATACTTTTATTTTCTATTCACAGTGAAACTATTAAATGATACACTTAAACTTTTAAGACACATGAACCTTTATGAATGGTTAAATATATTTGGATAATGATGGATATGATGTGATATATATGTAAGAATGTAAATTTTATGAATGTTTAAATATTATTGATGATGATGGATATGATGCGATCTACTATGTGAATGTAAATTTTATGAATGTTTAAATGTTATTGATGATGATGGATATGATGCAATATATTGTGTGAATGAGAATCCTATGAAGGTTTAAATGCGATTAGAATGATGTTGGATATGATGCGATCTATTTTGTAAATTATAATTTTATGAATGGGTGTCAAAATTGAATTATGGGATATTATGAGATTTATTTCTAACTTGAAAAATTTGATGTTAAGTTGTTGGTACATAGATACCGAATTGAAATGATGATTGTATGAAATTACATGATGATAATGCATAGAAATGTATGAGTTTGTGTTACAGACTAATCTGCAGGTTATGGGTTATGAAATAGACAAGGGATAATGATGATGAAAGTGGATGTCATGACCACTGGTCGAGGAACAATATGGTGTGAATTTTTGTATGTGAAATTATATTGGTTTGGATACATTGCTATGATATATGGACCAGTGCATGATTTCAGGTGATGAAACTGCCCAAAACCAAATAAATGACGAAAAACCTCCCAACAACATGGTGCCACTGTATATTCCATTGTAGGGTCTGGACCCTAGTTATGATTAAGAGGGGTGGAGGTATTTCCCATCGTGTATCCTCCAAAACCTGAAGTCATGGGAGTATGATGTTAGCTCACGTTCCCCTAGACATGTGATGATGACTATCAGTTGCCTGCTGGGGAAGCTTGGTTGAGATAGTGACACTTCTGCTTAAAGGTTCTATTTGGAGTTAGGTAAATATAGTTGACGCTCCAAGATAGTCCAGCAAAGGAAGGATAGGAATGAAGATGGAAGTAAGTTAGCGAGGAAGGATAAGTAGAAATAGTTGAGAAAGTATGGAGATTTGTCTTATGGTGGAATTTATTGTTTTTCCCTTCTAAAAGAAAATGTGTATATATGAATATTCATAATTACGTAACTAAACCACAGTTGTCTAAATAAAATTGTTGAACTAGATAATTGTAATTAAAGGATTTTGAAAACATTGGATTTGTTTATTGTCTTTTATAAAACAATAGTCTTGTTGATTGGATTGGATGCATACATAAATTACTATAACGGTGATAGTTATTGATTATTAGTACATGCATAAGACTTGTATGTACTAGCTACAAATGCATTTCTTGTACATATACACTAGTATGTATGAGTTTTCTTGGCTTACATAATAATAATGTCGGTTAATTGTTATGAATGTGTGAACCATGTTTCTTTTCCTTTGTATCATGAAATACCTTAACTTCGGGACAAAGTTTCCTGAAGGGTGGGTGTATGTAACAACCCTGGTTAAATAGTTGCATAGGGTTTATTA
>ML778056.1:63682-100091 GCA_009831015.1 Picea engelmannii | reverse complement strand
ATTGTTATGAATGTGTGAACCATGTTTCTTTTCCTTTGTATCATGAAATACCTTAACTTCGGGACAAAGTTTCCTGAAGGGTGGGTGTATGTAACAACCCTGGTTAAATAGTTGCATAGGGTTTATTAAGTATAGTTAATTAATTAATTAACTGTATTAATGTGTATTAGTTAAGTAATGATTAATTATTATTAATATTATTTATTTATTGCTTAATAAATGTCAATTATTTAATTAATTCATTACTTAACACATTCAATGATTTGGGTAAAGCATTAAGGGGCTTAATAACTTTAATTGAATCATTATGAAACTTTACGTATGACAGGGTAAGGATAAGATAATAAAGGAAAGGATAAGATAATAAAGGGAAGGATAAGGTAATAAAGGGAGGATAAGGTAATTAATGGAGGCGAGAAGTCAGTGAATGGGGGGAGATATGATTGGGCAGAGGCCTTCGAAAGCGGAGGATGAAAAATTGGGAGGAGAGGACTGTATGGTATTTTTGTTGTTGGGTATTTTTATGGTTCTAGAGAGTTTGGTTTTTGGAGATTGGTTGTACTGTTGTAGGGGGCACCCGGTTGCTGGGAATTTTGTGCTCGAGGGCTAGGATTCCTTTTGATATCCTGGAGCTAGGGAGCCGGATAGGCTTCTCCTAGCTGGCTGGGTGGTTAGTCGGTTTTGGGCAGGGTTTGGTCAGAGCATCATGCAGAGGCTGGGCAAAGAAGTAGAGAGGACAGTCGGATATTGGGATAATAGCATCAACCAGTGGTATCTATATTCTATTATGTAATTAATTAGATTGTTGTTCATTAATTAATTTATGCTACTTATATGTTGAATGAAAGAAATTACTTATTGTTTCGGCGTAGAAGTAATCTTATCTGTTAAAATTTATGAGATTTAATAGGCTAATTAAATATAGGTCTTTACAATGCAGAGGCATCGATGGAACCCCTTGGACTCTAGATTGAGTTAGGGAGTGAACTATTGGGGGCTTGATTGTTGTATATCTAACATTTGTGCATCTGATTAGATGATATGATATTGGATACTATATCTGACCTGATTCATTGATGATGCAAGTTCATGATAGCTTGTTGACCAGACTCACATGTGGAGTAGAGGGGTCATGCATGACTGCCAGAGACATTGAGGGAGAGGTGTGGATAATATCCCTACCATAGCCTACTAGCACTCCCGTTGTGGCTCGAATTGTAGGTTAATGACTACTTAGTTCAAGAAGACTCATGATGTCGTAAGGGCCAACTACCATAGCTTCTCATGATGATTCTAAGGGGCACACAATAAGGTAGGAGCCTTATTCCTTAGAGGCCCTTAGTCTCCAACAAGATCACCTGGAAGAGTATTAACTATAGGGGTTTTTGATGTCTACCAAGTCAGTCAAGAGGTGAGTGGCACATTTGGAGCACATAGTGCGTCCTGAAGGGCATGTCATGCAAGGGAAATAGATTGAGGCGAGTGGAACCCTTAGAGCACATAGTGCATCCTGAAGGGCACATCATGCAAGGGAAAGATAATGGGGCGAGTGCCACCCTTGAAGTGCCTAGTGCGTCCTAAATGAAACATCATGTTGTTAAATAATAAATTAATAAATCCATATGGCCTTAGAATGAATACTATGATGAGAAAGATTTAAAACAAATTCCCTAATAAAATGTCACCCAGCCTTGGAAATTAAAGTTTAGGTTTAAGAGATACTTGTGATAAAAATAAAAATATGTATTTATATAACAATAAAAATAAAAATAAATAAATAATAATGATAATCATCATTAACCATGTGACGCGAAAGGGGTAAACAAATCTTTATTTTATAAAAAAAAAAAATCTTTTGGGGGATTAAATTTAAAAAGGAGAAATAATTGTTTTGTCTCATATGTTAATTAAAAATTTATTAATTAAAAAGGAAAAAGGGAAAAAAGTTAATTGTATACACCTGCCAATTTGAGTTTTAAATGAAAAGGGAAATAAGGCAATTTTAAAAGAATTAGGAAACTAGGAAAAAGTGGGAAACATAAAAAGAAAGGGGAAACACAAGGAAAAAGTAGAAAGTCTAACTTATTAAGGTATGTAGCATTTAAGAACTATCTAAATTAAACCCAACTAGTAAATTAGTAAGGGGGGAAGTCATTAAAACTTGTAAGGGAATATGGGGACACCTAGGATCGATTCTAGAAATGATTTTAGGTGGGTGAGGGAAATAGGGGTAATTAATTAATTAAGGAAATTAATTTATGGTCCAATGAAGGGGATGGGTGACACATGTACAGGGAGGATTATTATGAATTAAATTATTGAACAATAAATTAAAAGGGATTTTGGGAAAGCAATTGACTTAGAAAATCTATATAAAGGAGGGAGGAGCAAGATGATGGATATATTCCATTATACGTAACCTTACACAGCAAAAAATTATACTTGACTGACTTAGCTTGTGGGAGTTGGGATACCCAACTTGGTGAGGAGTGGTAGCTCGGCCTTGCGAGGCAAGCTAGGAGCTATATGATTCTCTGGTTAGTGTGCATGGCCCCTTTGTGGCTCGGAGGCTAAGGGGAAATAAGATTACCCCTAGCATTGGTTAGGAGGTACCGGTGAAGTCTCATCAGTCGGCAAGTGAGAGATGCATGGATCACACGGGACAACAACTCAGAGTGGGATACTTGGGATACAATATGCTTCCTTTATTTTTTCATGGTAGATTATTAGTATACTTTACACTCTTAGTCTGTATGTTTAATCGAGTAAAGAAAATGATTGACTTAGAATTTTAATTGATGATTGATTTTCCCCATAGCCTTAATCTTGTTGTTGATTGATTCCCTTGGATTTTGATCGCTGCATGTCTTGACCATCCTATGGGTTTATTGATTTGTGAATATTTGAAGTTTATCTTTTTTTTTCCTTCGTCTCTAACTCATCAGTCCACGCCTGAGCAGTCGGCAAGGAGCTTGATCTACGGTTTTCACTTCGGTGTTAATAGACCTATGGATCTGAACGCCCTTCTTTTTTGTGCATGGATGATGAGAGAAGGATGTTTCTTCCCAACCATATAGCCCTTCGGATTGTTCCAGGTAGAGTTTTGTCTTGCGCCTTGAAGCGAATAATTGACCCAATAATTTTTTGATTGATGGAGAAATTTTATCTTTTTCTTTGTCTGCATTTTTCCCCTTTGTTACTCTGGCAATTTGCCATTATCAAGACTGAAACCGTTGCATTTTAAGACTTCTAATTTTATAACCACTTAGCTTTAGAGCCACGATTTCTTTACCTATTGTCTGCAAAGAAATCAGGAATGAAATTGGGGCAGCAAATTGTAAATCGTTTACATGACATATTTACTTATGTAATTTCTCTATCTACGTATCATTGAGTTGTAGATAGATTACATTTTTTTATTTCTATGATATTGAATCATACCATAACGTATTCTTTTTATATTGAAGGGTTTGTTTGCTCATTACTTCTTACAGAAAATCATTTTTATATCTTTATTTCGTGTGATAGTAGTTGCTCAAGTTTAATTAGTTTTCATACTGCGGAATGATATTCACTGAGAAGTAATATTTGTTTAATGGTTGCACCTTAATTCTGCTTGGACTGAGTTGGTGTTTCTTGAGTTTTCTTATTTATTAATGACAACAAATATAATTCCATTCTGGTGTGTATTGTACATCGACTTGCTTATTTATTAATGACAGAAAATATATAATTCCCTTTCTGGTGTGTATTGTACAATGATTTTCTTATTTATTAATGAGAACAATTATGTAATGCCATTCTGGTGTGTATTGTACAGTGATTTCGCTTTGTCCAGTCTACGATTTTTACTTCTTACCTGGTGAGGTTACCCTCCTTAGGAATGCACTAGCATTCATTATTGCCCTGCGATTTCTAAAGGGGTTTTCTTTGTATGAACTTCTTCTTTGCGTTTTTACTTGAAGGCATTTCATTGCATGCATTGAAGGCATTTTTCCTTGAAGGCGTTTTTACTTGAGCATGTATTATTCTTGATTGCATGTTTACCTCCATTGTTCAACAAAACTTCCTTTATTTTATAGCAGTCAAGAAACCAGTCGAATTTCCTTCTACTGTACAACGATATTTTTATTACACAGGACTATCAAGGTACTGTGTTTATGCCAAAGTTAAGACTTCCATTGTTGCTGGATGTGACCACGTTTGTCGAAGTGTCACCTAGCGATTTTTCCATTTGCCCAGGGCTGCGATTTTCGATTCCTTTGGATAGAAATCATTGCTTATCGCCTGGAAAATTTTCCACTGGTGAAGGATGTTGTTTTATGCCCTTTTAACCTCGGTTATTGCCTTGGACCTCTTCATTTTTTGGCCATCAAAACCCGGTGGGGATATATGCAATCTTCCCTATGAAGGCTACATTTACCTTCTCTGTGATGTTGCCCCATTCCATTTTTAATTGACCATCAGTGCATAAATTTGATTAAGGATGCATTTTATATTCAGTTGTATTATATTTAGATTACCTGGTGACTTATCACTCTACACGCACTCCGATTTACTTTTGACAACCAATGTGTAATTACACCATAGTTTTACAACAATGGTAATTTACATTTACTTTACACAGAAACTTCTTACATTTTTAGACAACCAGATATTGGATTTTGCGTTGATGACAATCGAATTAACATTGGTAGATGACTAAGTAATTTCTTTGGCATTCTTACCTCTAATTTTTACTTTTACTTGACAGCCTGTCTAATTGGCATTATTGGTTTTAGACAGCTTCCCTCCATTTTAATTAGCAATAATAAGTATTGTTGTAAGACATCGTTTAGCAATGCCATAGACTACATTGAATGACTCTGAATGACATTAATTATGATCAGACATATGGAAATTAAATCTCTTTAGAATAATATGGCATTAAATCTCATTAAATGCATATGGCAGTAAACCTCATTGAATGTGCATGGCTTAATTTGTCATTGAAGGTATATGGCTTTAATGACATTGTCACTTCTTAGAAGATTCTTTTTAATGTTAATAGACAATTGTGATTTTGGTACAGTTAGTATAGATAGACAACATGTGGTATTTAAATGTGTTAATAAGTGTTTCATTGTTGCATTCTGCATTGATATAGTTAATGTTGTTATATGATGTCAATCGCTAGTTAGATTGTAAGTTTGGGATTAATTTAGAATTGCCCATTTAGATATTAATTAATGATTAAATGAGATTTTGATAATGTTAGATTGATTGTAATAATGTTTAAATTGTAAATTTTAGACTTGCGAATCAGATTTGTTTTAAGGATTAAATTAAAATTGCAATCTATTAACTAGTAGTAGTACTCACTTGCTAAATTTGATATGTGCTTAATGCTAATTGTTATATAGTAGCTGTCTAATTTGGTAATTTAGACTAGCTAAAATAGAATTGTATATCATGTTAATTTAGGTTGTAAATCACTGACCTCGTGATTTAGACTGGTTAAAGTAGATCTGTATTTAACACTATTTTAGATTGTAAATATTTACCAGTTAGACTTGATAAAAGGGTTGGTTTGTTGACGAAGTTGTGTATTGGCTTGTGTCTTCCCTTGTTGTCATCCTCTAGTGTCTCACTGACCTGTTGTTGGGGTATGGACGTGGTTTTCTGGTCGATATTCGACTCCTAGCACGTCATATTTATCAAGAGTCCTTGGTCCAGATAGGATGTGTCGTGCCAAGGTTATTGACGCATCTATCACCTGGGGACGACATGATTCCTGATTAGGGGATTATGGCGGGCCCTATTGGATAGTGGTGAAAGAGAACTTGGCCAGATTTGGTGCGTTCTATGTGAGTGTTGTGGAGAATTGTAAGTTTGTTTTGGCACATGGGTGGAATGCCTTCATGCGTTTGGTTTGTGCGCCTTGAGGTTATAGTATTTTCCGTCAAATTCGTTGTGTCAAGAGGGGGAAGTTTTCCCTTAGCTTGTAGGCATGTCTTGTTGCATCGAGTGGGTAGTCATTCCTCCTTGTTTTCTTATGCATGTTTCACCCTATTTCCCCTGTTCCAGTGAGTGGATTCATAGTTTCTTGTTGCCTGGACTGTGTGCTTGCATTCGTCGTCAATGGTGTGGTTAAACTATTGTCGTCGTCGGATTCTTTCCTTAAAACAAAAAAAAAATGCATTGTTGCTTCACTTGTAGTCGTAAAGAAGGGGTTGTTACACATAGTATCAGAGCGGGTTCAACTGGTGACTTGGGATCACTACGAATTTTGTTGATATGATATTTGATTATAATGTTGCTAATTAAGTTGACTTGTTTCATGCAGGTAATCATGGTTATAGAACATCGATGAGCAGACGAAGGGGTGCTAGGGGAGGAGGCACGACACCTCCAGTAGCATCCATGCTTGAGGGGTCCAACCCCCAGAAAGATGAACAGGTTGTCGGGTAGGAGCATATAGCGATGAGTGATGTGGTTGGGCTAATGAGGTATTTTTAGTGGATGTCTCAGGCACTGATCAACCATTTGGACAAAGATGAGGCTATGGCATCGGTACCCCCTGAGGGTCCACCGTGCGCTCTGGTTAGTACTGGTAGCATTCACCATGAACTCGAGAAGGTCAAATTTCCCAAGTTCTTTGGTGCCCCAGATGGCATAGCCGCCGAGGCATGGTTGGAGAATATGGTGATGTGATTTTCACTTCACGACTATACCTCCAACATGAAGGTCTGCATGGCAGTATTTCAACTGAAGGGGAGCACTCTTCCATGGTGGAATATGCTCCTGTCGCAACTGAACATGGTCATTGAAGACATGTCATGGGAAATGTTCGAGGAACGGTTCTGAGAGAGTACCTGTCAGAAGAATTCATTGAGTGTTATCTCAATGAGTTCAATGCCTTACGATAGGGTGACCATACAGTCCCTGAGTACAAGGCCCATTTTATGGATTTTCTTCGTTATGCACCGCATCTTAATACTGATAAAATTAAGGTCAAAAGGTTCATGTTCAGCCTTAATTGAAACATACATGCAAAGGTTAGGATTATGATGCCTCAGACCTTGCATGATGTCATCTAGAAGGCCCTCATAGTAGAGGAGGAGCTTATCAGTGGGGGTCAGAGAAGGACTCTAGCATGACCAACATGGCAAGTGTCATGTGGTGCGCAGCAACATCAGACACCAGCCATATGTATGTCAGGATATTGTGGCTTCCAGAGGGAATCTACTTTCACAACACCTCAGTGACTGGTGCCTCAGCAGTGGACACCTTATCAGGGACCACAACATAAGCAGCAGTGTCGATCGCAACAACAACAATTTAGGCCTATTCAACAGAACAGACCAGGATTCCAGGCCGGTGGGCCGTCATCTTCTACTTCGGTTAGCAGGAGTACTGGACCAAAGAATGGGTGTTGGACATGTGGGGAGCCACATTACTATAACGACTGCCCAGGGAAGAGGACTAGAGCACTTGGATTAGTCAGACCCATTACCGTGGGATATTTGGTAAAGTCCCATCGGATTCATGCAACAGTGAATAACCACCAGGCATAGCACCAGTTGACTGTGCTTGAGACATCAGGTCCCGTTGTTGACTAGACCCTTAGTATTTTGATAGATCCTGGTGCTACCAAGAGTTTCATTTATGGTGCAGCACTCAAAAGGATTAAGGTAAAGGAATTCAAACATGATGAGTTTATCTTCATAGAGATGGCTTATGGAGCCAAACAAAAGGTTGAAGGAAAGGTTACGGGATGTACCCTCAACCTAGGAGAGTTTTTCACTAGGGCCAACCTGTACGTCATGATCTTAGGATCTTATGATGTCGTGATTAGTATGGACTAGTTGGAATCGCATGAGGCGATACTCAACTGTAAGATGAAATGGTTGAGCTTGGTTGATGATGAGGGACAAATATGCGTGATTGTAGGTCGGAACTATGGAGTTTCCCTGAGGTTAATATCTTCCTTACAGTTACGGAAGAGCATGTGCAAGGGGTGTAATATTTATGCAATCCTTGCATTAAATGAGAAGGGAGTAGTGGAAGCTCTATAACACCTTCTGGTGGTGAGAGAGTTTTCACACGTCTTTCCAGAGGAGTTACCTGGGAAGCCACCGGAGAGGGATTTGGAGTTTACCATATACCTAAAACTAGGGAATGAACTGATAGCAAGAACACCTTATCATATGTCGACCCTGGAGCTACAAGAGTTGAGAATGCAACTGAATGAGTTGCTAGACCTGGGACTGATATGTCCAAGCATGTCACCGTGGGATGCACCTGTTATTTTCATATGAAATAAGGATGGGTTTTGGAGGATTTGCATTTACTACCATCAATTGAACAAGGAAATGATCAAGAATCATTATCTGTTGTCGAGGATTGATGATCTATTCGATCATATGAAGGGTGTGACGGTGTTCTCAAAGATCGATTTGTGATCAAGATATCAAAAATTACGGATTAAGGAGGATGATGTCCCTAAGACCACCTTTCATACAAGGTTTGGGAATTACGAGTTTACTGTTTTACCATTTGGACTGAAAAATTCCCTAGGGGTATTTATGAGTATGATGAACAGGGTGTTCTACGAGTTCTTGGACAAGTTCGTCAAGGTATTCATTGACGATAATTTGATTTACTCTTGGATGATGGGGGAGCATGACGAGCACTTGAACTTGGTACTATAGTGTCTACAAGAGCACAAACTGTATGGGAAGTTGTCCAAAAACTCATTTTATAAATAGAGGATTCACTACCTATGGCATGTCATCTCCGGTGAAGGTATCACCATGGATCCAGCAAAGTTCGAGGCTATTATGGAATGGCCTGCGCTGACGAATTTCCCGAAAGTGCATAGATTCATGGGTTTAGTTGGATACTATAGATGGTTCATCGAAGGATTTTGGAATATAGTAAATCCGATCACAGAATTGCAGAATAAGAACAAGAAGTTTGGTTGGACCGAGAAATGCACAGAAGCATTCGGGAGGCTCAAAGAGATGTTGAAAACAACACTGATACTAAAGGTCCCTGACATGGACGCGGAATTCATGGTATGCACTGATGCATCCAAGGAAGGCTTAGGTGGATTCTTTATGCAAGACGGTCAAGTGATCGCTTACATCTCAAGGAAACTAAGAAGGCATGAGGAGAAATATGCGATGCACGATTTGGAGTTGTTAGCCATTGTATATGCCTTGAAGTTTTGGAGACACTACCTTGTTGGATGAAAATCTGAACTAAATACGGACCACTGTGGTCTACAACACATCATTACACAAAAAGACCTAAACGCGTGACAACGACGTTGGTTGGAATTTTTTAGCGAGTATGATTTTGAGATTTCTTAGATAAAAGGAATAGTGAACCGAGTGGCATATGCATTGAGTCGGAGAACATGCATATTTTCAGTGTTGCCTCTTCAGACGAATCTACATGAAAATATTCTAACCTTATAGTGTGACGATGACTGGTACAAAGAGGTCGAGGATTTTATCGAAAAAAACACAATGATGGTACCAAGATTTGAACGATTTACGTTGGACGACGATGGATTATTGAGGTTTAAAAATCATATTTACGTACCACCAAATGACGAGTTGAGGAGATTGATCCTAAACAAGGCTCGTAGAGTAGTGTACATGGATCACCCGGGAGTCACGAATATGAGGGTGGACCTTAAACCCTTATTCTTGCCGAAAGGGATGAAGGCCAACATAGTCAACTATGTGGCCAGATGTCTAGAGTGTCAGCAGGTAAAGGCCAAACATAGACATCCAACAGGATTACTATAGCTACACGCTATTCTAGAATCAAAATGGGATGTTATTTCGATGGATTTTATTGTTGGATTTCCACTCACGACAAGGAGGCATGACTCGATTTTCGTAGTAGTTGACACTCTGATGAAGAGAGCTCTATTTATTTATGTGTGTATGATGTATCAGGCACCTGACATAGCTATATTTTTCATCAATGATAATGTGAGGTTGCATGGCATGCCTAAGAGGATTATATCTGATCGAGGATTGGTGTTTACTAGACAATTTGGGACTAGTTTTCAAGAGGCCTTGGGAACACAAATTAACTTTAGTACTAAGTATCACCCAGAGACTAATGGGTAGACTGAACAAATGAACCAAACCTTGGAGGGCATGTTGCGCATGTACGTGATGGACCAACAAAAGCGTTGGGAGGAATTCTTTCCACTGGTATAACTCTCTTATAACAACAGTTACCAAAGAACCATTAAGATGGCGCCTTTCAAGTTTATTTATGGGAGACCATGTCGGATGCCTTTGAGTTGGGATCGAATTGAGGATAGGGTCCTGGTGGGACCAGAAGAGATCCAAGAAATGGAAGAGAAAATTCAAACAATAAGACAAAGGATCAAAGAAGCGCAGGATCGACACGAGAGCTATGCCGATGCAAACCATGTTGACCGTAGTTACCAAGTTGGCGATCGAGTCTTCTTGCGGGTAAAACTACATAAGAGTTCGATCAATTTTGGAAAGGGAGCTAAAATCTCTCCTAAGTTCATGGGACCTTTCGATATTATGGAGAGGAGGGGGCCCATGGCCTATCAACTAGCCTTTCCTGATTCTTTGAGGCCTATGCACAATGTTTTTCACGTATCTGTTTTGAGACATTATATTAGTGATCCTACACATGTTATTGACATGAGTTCCTTGTCGGTATCATACAAGGGGGCCCTCATGATAGAGCCAATCCACATTCTAGATTATCGCATTCGACATCTATATTGTCGAATAATAGATCAGGTCAAGGTCCAGTGGGACAACTATAATCTGCACTCAACGACCTGTGAGGACGCATATGATATGCACCAACAATTTCCATTTATGTTTGATAGATAGACTTATGATACTGTGATACACATTTTTTCGACACTTATATACTCTGAAACTTTGGGATGAAGTTTAGATCAAGAGGGGGTGTATGTAACATACCTCTCTTGCGCACACTGATTGAACTTATTCTTTGAGGACACTTTCTTGCAAGTGATCCAGATTATTATACTATTGGGAATTTGATTATGATTATGAGGAATTATGAATTGATGACATGTTATTTGGTTGCATTGACATAGACAGGTGCAATTGACTCGATTTTCTAGTGTGTGCAGGATTTTGGACCTCGATGATGCAGAGGCACCGATGGAACCCCTTAGACTTTGTATTGAGTCAGGGAGTGAACTATTGGGGGTTTGATTGTTGTATATCTGACATTTTTGCATTTGATTAGATGATATGATATTGGATACTATATATGACATGATTCGTTGATGATGCAGGTTGACGATAGCTTGTCGACTAGACTCACATGTGGAGTAGAGGGGTCACGCATGACTACCATAGACATTGAGGGAGAGACGTGGATAGCATCCATACCACAGCTTACTAGCACTCCTGTTGTGGCTCGATCTGTAGGTTAACGAATACCTAGTTCAATAAGACCCACGATGTCGTAAGGGCTGACTGCGACAGTCGCTCACGATGATTCTAAGGGCTGCACAATAAGACATGGGCCTTATTCCTTAAAGGACCTTAGTCTCCCACAAGAGCACCTAGAGGAGTATTGACTCCAGGGGTTTTTTATGTCTACCAAGTCAGTCAAGAGGTGAGTGGCACCCTTGGAGCATGTAGTGTGTCCTGAAGGGGATGTTGCGCAAGGGAAACAAATTGAGGCAAGTGGCACACTTAGAGAACGCAATGCGTCCTGAAGGGTACGTTGTGCAAGGGAAACAAAATGAGGCGAGTGGCACCCTTGGAGTGCCTAGTGCATCCTGAAGGGCACGTCACATTGTTAAATAATAAATAAATGAACCTATATGGCCTTAGAGAAAATATTGTGATGAGAAAGATTTAAAAAAAAATACCTAATAAAATGTTGCCCAGCCTAGGAAGTTAAAGTCTAGGTCTAAGAGATACTTGTGATAAAAATAAAAATATATATATTTATATAACAATAAAAATAAAAATAAATAAATAATAATGATAATCATCATTAACAATGTGACGAGAAAGGGGTAAACAATTCATTATTTTATAAAAAAAAATCTTTTGGGGGATAAAATTTAAAAAGGGGAAATAATTGTTTTGTCTCATATGTTAATTAAAAAGGAAAAAGGGAAAAAAGTTAATTTTCTACACCTACGAATTTGAGTTTTAAATGAAAAGGGAAAGAGGGAAATTTTAAAAGAATTAGGAAACTAGGAAAAAGAGGGAAACATAAAAAGAAAGGCGAAACACAAGGAAAAAGAAGAAAGTTTAACTTAGTAAGGTATCTAGCATTTAAGAACTTTCTAAATTAAACTCAACTAGTAAATTATTAAGGGGGAAAGTCATTAAAACTTGTAAGGGGATATGGGGACACCTAGGAGCGATTCTAGAAATGATTTTAGGTGGGTGAGGGAAATAGGGGTAATTAATTAATTAAGGAAATTAATTGATGGTGCAATGAAGGAGATGGGTGACACATGTATGGGGAGTATTTTTATGAATTAAAAGGGATTTTGGGAAAGTAATTGACTTAGAAAATCTATATAAAGAAGGGAGGAGGAGGATGATGGATCGCTTATGTTATGCGTAATGTTACACCCCAAAAATGTATACTTGACTGAATTAGCATGTGGGAGTTGGGAAACCTAGCTTGGTGAGGAGTGGTAGATCATCCTTGCAAGGCGAGTTGGGAGCTAGTTGATAATCTGGTTAGTGTGCATGGCCCCTTTGCAGCTCAAGGGGATAAGGGGGAAGAAGAGTACCCCTAGCGTTGGCTAGGAGGTACCAGTGAAGTCTCATCCATCGGAAAATGGGAGTTACATGGAGCACATGGGACAAAAACTCAGAGAGGGCTACCTAGGATATGGTACACTTCCTTTATTTCTGCATGGTAGATTATTAGAATACTTTACGCTTTTAGTCTGTATGTTTAATCGGGTAAAGAAAATTATTGACTTAGCATTTTAATTGATGACTAATTTTACCCATAGCCTTATGATCGATGTTGATTGATTCCCTTGGCTTTCGATCCCTACATGTCTTGACCGTCCTATGGTTTTATTGATTTGTGAAGATTTGCAGTTTATATATTTTTTTTCCTTCATCCCTAACTTATCAGTCCACGCTTGAGCAGTTAGCCAGGAGTCTGATTTACGTTCGTCACTTCGATGTTAAAAGACCTATGGATCTGAATGCCCTACTTTTATGTGCGTGGATGATGAGAGACGAATATTTATGCCCAGTCGTCTAGCCCTATGGATTGTTCCAGGTAGAGTGTTTTCTTGCACCTTCAAGTGAATAATTGACCTGACAATTTTTTGATTGATGGTGAAATTTTATCTTTTTCTTTGTCTGTGTTTTTCCCCCTTGTTACTCTGGCAATTTTTCATTATCCTGACTGAAACCGTTGCATTTTAAGGCTGTGATTTTTATAAACACTTATCTTTAGAACTGCGATTTCTTTACCTATTGACTGCAAAGAACTTGACAATAAAATTGGGGAAGCGAATTGTAAATTGTTTACATGACATATTTACTGATGTATTTTCTCTGTCAGTGTATCATCGAGTTGTAGATAGATTACGTTTTTTAATTTCTATGATATTGAATCGTACCAAAACGCCTTCTTTTTATATTGAATGGTCTGTCTGCTCATTACTTCTTACAGAAAATCATTTTGGTTTCTTTATTTCCTATGATAGTAGTTGTTCAAGTTTAATTAGTTTCCATACTGTGGAATGATATCACTGAGGAGTAAGATTTTCTTAATGGTTTCACCTTACTTATGCCTAGACTTAGCTGGCGTTTCCTGAGTTTTTTTATTTATTAATGACAATGAATATAATTCCATTATGGTGTGTATTGTACAACGATTTTCTTATTTATTAATGACAACAAATATGTAATTCCCTTTCTGGTGTGTATTGTACAGTGATTTTCTTATTTATTAATGATAGCAATTATGTAATCCCATTCAGGTGTGTATTGTATAGTGATTTTTCTTTGTCTAGTCTACGAGTTTTACTTCTTATCTGGCGAGGTTACCCTCCTTAGGAATGTTCTGGCATTCATTATTGCCCTCCGATTTCTGAAGGGGTTTTCTTTGTCTGAACTTTTGCTTTGCGTTTTTACTTGAAGGTGTTTCATTGCATACATTGAAGTCTTTTTTACTTGAAGGCATTTTTACTTGAGCATGCATTATTCTTGATTGCATGTTGACCTCTGTTGTTCAACAAATCTTCCTTTATTTTATAGTAGTCAAGAAACTAGTTGAATTTCTTTCTACTGTACAACGATATTTTTATTACACGGGATTATTAAGGTACTGCATTTATGCCAGAGTTAATAAGTCCATTGTTGCTGGATGAGACCACATTTTCCAAAGTGTCACCTAGCGATTTTTCCATTTTCCCAGGGCTACAATATGCCATTCCTTTGGATAGCAAGCATTGCTTATCACCTGGAAAATTTTCCACTAGTAAAGGATGTTGTTCGATGCCCTTTTAACCTCAATGATTGCCTTGGACCTCTGTGTTTTTTGGCCACCAAAACCTGACGAGGATATCTACAATATTCCATGTGAAGGCTGTGTTTACCTTCTCTGTGATGTTTCCCCATTCCATTTTTAATTGACAATCAGTTCATAAATTTGACTAAGGATGCATTTTATTTTCAATTGTATTATATTTAGATTACATAGTGAATTATCACTCTACACGCACTCCAATTTACTTTTGATAGCCAATGTGTAATTACACCATAGTTTTATAGCAATGTTAATTTACATTTCCTTTACATAACAACTTCTTACACTTTTAGACAGCCAGATATTGGATTCTACGTTGACGACAATTGAATTAGCACTGCTAGAAGGCCAACTAATTGCTTCATCATTCTTACCCATGAGTTTTACTTTTACCTAATAGCGTGTCTAATTGGCATGATTGGTTTTGGACAACTTCCCTCCATTTTAATTAGCAGTAATAAGTATTGTTGTAGGACATCTTTTAGCAATGGCATCGACTGCATTGAATGGATCTGAATGACATTAATTATGATCAGGCATATGGCAATTAAATCTCTTTAGACGAATATGGCATTAAATCTCATTAAATGCATATGGCAGTAAACCTCATTGAATGTGTATGGCTTAATTTATCATTGAAGGTATATGGATTTAATGGCATTGTCACTTCTTAGCAGATTCTTTTTAATGTTAATAGACAACTGTCATTTTGGTACGGTTAGTATAGATATACAACATGTGGTAATTAAATGTGTTAATAAGTGTTTCATTGTTACATTATGCATTGATATAGTTAATGTTGTTATATGATGTCAATTGCTAGTTAAATTGTAAGTTTAGGATTAATTTAGAATTGCCCATTTAGATCTTAATTAATGATTAAATGAGATTGTGATAATGTTAGATTGATTGTGATAATGTCTAAATTGTAAATTTTAGACTTGCGAATCAGATTTGTTTTAAGGATTAAATTAGAATTGCAATCTATTAACTAGTAGTAGTACTCACTTGCTAAATTTGATATGTGGTTAATGCTAATTGTTATATAGTGGTTGTCTTATTTGGTAATTTAGACTATCTAAAATAGAACTGTATATCATGTTAATTAAGGTTGTAAATCACCGACTTCGTGATTTAGAGTGGTTAAAGTAGATCCGTATTTCACACTAATTTAGATTGTAAATATTTACCAGTTAGACTTGATAAAAGGGTTGGGTTGTTGACGAAGTTGTGTATTGGCTTGTGTCTTCACTTGTTGTCATCCTCTGGCATCTTGTTGACATATTGTTGGGGTATGGGCGTGGTTTTCTTGTCGATATTCGGATCCTAGCTCGTCGGATTTATCTCGAGTCCTCAATCCAAATAGGATGTGTCATGCCAAGGTTATTGACACATCTATCACTCGGGGATGGCATGATTCTTGATGAGGATATCATGGCGTACCCTATTGGATAGCGGTGAATGAGAACTTGGCCAAAGTCGGTGAATTATGTGTGAGTGTTCTCGAGCATTGTAAGTTGATTTTGGTGCATGGGTGGAATGCCTTCATGCATTTGGTTCGCGTTCCTTGAGGTTCTAGTCCTGTTCATCAAGGTCATTGTGTCGGGAGGGGTAAGTTTTCCCTTAGCTTGTAGGCATTTCAAGTTGCATCAGGCGGGTAGTCATTCATCCTTGTTGTCCTACACATGTTTCACCCTGTTTCCCCTGTGAAAGTGAGTGGAGTCATAGTTGCTTGTTCCCTAGACTGCGTGCTTGTGTTCACCATCAATGGTGTGGTTAAACTGTTGTCATCGTCACGTCCCTTCCTTAAAACAAAAAAAAAATTTGCACTGCTGATTCGCTTGTAGTCGTAAAGAGGGGGTCATAACACATGGTATCAGAGCGGGTTCAAATTGCGACTTGGGATCACTATGGCTTTCATTGATATGATATTTTTTTATAATGTTTCTAATTAAGTTGAATTGTTTCGTTCAGGTAATCATGATTAGAGGATTCCACAGAGGCAGATGACGAGGTTCTAGGTAAGGAGGCATGACACCTCCAGTAGAATCCATGCCTGAGGGGTCCAACACCCATGGAGACGAACAGGTTGTCGGGAAGGAGAAGATAGTGGTGGGTGACGTGGTTGGGTTGATGAGGTCTTTTTAGTGGATTTCTGAAGCACTGATCAGCCATTTGGATAGAGATGAGGCCAGGGCACCGACACCCCCTGAGGGTCCACCGTACACTTCGGTTTGTACTGGTAGCACTCATCACGAACTTGAGAATATCAAATTTACTGAGTTATTTGGTGCCCCAGATGGTGCAACAACCGAGCCATGGTTGGAGAATATGGTGATGTGATTTTCACTTCGCGACTATACCTCCAACATGAAGGTCTGCATGGAAGTCTTTCAACTGAAAGGGAGCGCTCTTCTATGGTGGAAGATGCTCCTACCGCAACTAAACATGGCCATCAAAGACATGTCATGGGAACTGTTTGAGGAATGGTTCCAAGAGAGGTACCTATCAGAGGAATTCATTCAGCATCAGCTCAACGAGTTCAATGCCATATGACAGGGCGGTCGTATGGTGCCTGAGTATGTGATCCATTTTATGGAGTTACTTCGGTATGTGCCACATCTTAATACTGAGAAACTTAAGGTCAGCAGGTTCATGTTCAGCCTTAATGGTAACATATATGCAAAGGTTAGGATTTTGATGCCTCAGACTTTGCATGATGTCGTCCAAAAGGCCCTCATAGTAGAGGAGGAGCTTATCAGCGGGGGTCAGAGAAGGACTCCAGCGCGACTAGCAGGGCAGGTGTCATCTAGTGCGCAGTAACATCAGACACCGGCCAGACATATGCCAGGATATCATGGCTTCCAGAGGGGATCCACTTTCACTACACCTCAGCGAATGACACCTTAGTAACAGATGCCTTATCGAGGACCACAACATTAGGATCAACGTCGACCATGGAAGCAACAGTTTAGGCCTGTTCAGCAGAACAGACCAGGATTCTAGGCCAGTGGGCCATCATATTCTACCTTGAGTACCAAGATTATTGGACTGAAGAAGGGGTATTAGACATGTGGGGAGCCACACTACTAGCACGACTTCCCAGTGGAGGGGACTAGAGAACCTGGATCAGCCGAACCCGCTACTATGGGAGATTTGGGCAATGTAAATTCTAACCTTGTACAATATCTACTATAAACAAATATTCAGAAAATAATAGAAAAGATACAATGGAAAATACAAACATTACACAGAGATTTTTCCCATGGAAACCCAAACTTGGAAAACCAACATATTCTATATTCATTCATTGTGTTACAATGTTTACAATACAAAATACATATAGGAGCCAACGACATTCAAAACCCTAACCAATGACCTGGATTAGTCAAAAACCCTAATTCCTTAGCCAGAAATAGAAAACGATTGGTAAAGAAACCATGTGCCGAAAAACCACCTAAATATAATGCGGTCCCAATCCAGAAAAAAATAAATATAAGGCTCCACCCCCCTACACCCCCCTATGTGCCCGATGCATACGCTCCTACACTACTACACATGCAAAGAATATAACACATACCCAACAGGCAAGGCCCATCGAATTCATGCAACAATGAATAACCTCCAGGTAGAGCACGAGTTGATTGTGCTCGAGATGTCAAGTACCGTCGTTGACCAGACCCTTAGTATTTTGACATATCCTAGTGCTAGCAAGAGTTTCATTTCTAGTGCAGTGATAAAAAGGATTAAGGTAAAGGCAGTCGAACAGGATGAGTTTAGCTTCGTAGAGATGGCTTCTAGAGACAAACATAAGGTTGGAGTAAAGGTTATGGGTTGTACCCTCAACCTGGTATATTTTGTCACCAGGGCCAACCTATACGTCATGATGTTAGAATCTTATGATGTCGTGATTGGTATGCACTAGTTGGAATCGGATGAGGCAATACTCAACTATAAGATGAAATGGTTGAGCTTGGTCGATGATGAGGGACAAAGACACCTAATTGTAGGTCAAAACCAGGGAGTTTCCCTGAGGTTCATCTCTTCATTGCAGCTATAGAAGAGCATGTGCAAGGGGTGTAAGATTTATGCGATCCTTGTGTTAAACAAGAAGGGAGTAGCAGAAGTTCTAGAACACCTTCTGGTGGTGAGAGAGTTTTCACATGTATTTCCAGAGGAGTTAACTAGGATGTCGTCAAAGAGGGATTTGGAGTTTACCATAGACCTAAAACTGAGGACTGAACCGATAGCAAGAATGCCTTATTGGATGTCGAACATGGAGCTACAAGAGTTGAGAATTCAACCAAAGGAGTTGTTGGACCTGGGACTGATATGTACAAGTGTGTCACTGTGGGGTGCACCTATTATTTTCATACGAAAGAAGGATGGGTCGTGGAGGATTTGCATTGACTGCTGTCAATTGAACAAGGAAACGATCAAGATCAGTATTCGTTGCTGAGGATTGATGATTTGTTTGATCAGATGAAGGGTGTGACGATGTTCTCAAAGATCGATTTGCGATCAGGATATCACCAATTACGGAAGGAGGATGATGTCCCTAAGACCTCCTTTAAGACGAGGTTTGGGCACTACGAGTTTACTGTTTTACCATTTGGACTGACAAACACACTAGGGGTATTTATGAGTTTGATGAGCGGGGTGTTTCATGACTACTTGGACAAGTTCATCTAAGTATTCATTGATGATATTTTCATTTACTCTCGAACGTTGGGGGAGCATGAAGAGCACAAATTGTATGTGAAGTTGTCCAAATGCTCATTTTATCAATCGAGGATTCACTACTTAGGGCATGTCATCTCCGATGAAGGTATTGTCATGGATCTAGCAAAGGTCGAGGCTATTATGGAATGGCCCGCGCTGACAAATGTCCTGAATGTGTGTAGCTTCATGGGTGTAGAAGGATACTATTGATGGTTCATTGAGGGATTTTCGAAGATAGCAAATCCAATCACAGAATTGCAAAAGAAGAAAAAGAAGTTTTTTTGGACGGAGAAATGTGCGGAAGCATTTGGGAGACTCAAAGAATTGTTGACAACAACACTGATACTAAAGGCCCCTGACATGCACGCAGAGTTCTTGGTATGCACTGACGCATCCAAGGAAGTTTTAGGAGGAGTGTTGATGCAATACATTCGAGTGATCTCTTACATCTCGAGGAAACTAAGAAGGCATGAGGAGAACTATGTGACGCACGATTTGGAGTTGTTATCCATTATATATGCCTTGAAGGTTTGGAGACACTACCTTGTTGGACAAAAATTTGAACTAAATATGGATCACTGTGGTCTACAACACATCTTTACACAAAGCAACCTGAATGGGCGACAACGACGTTGGCTGGAATTGCTTAGCGAGTACGATTTCAATATTTCTTACATAAAAGGAATAGTGAACTGAGTGGTATATGCATTGAGTCAGAGACCACACATCTTTTCGGTTTTTCCTCTTTAGACAAATCTAGTTGAAAAGATTTGAACCTTACAGCGTGAAAATGACTGGTACAAAGAGGTTGACAATTTTATCGGACAAAACAAAATGATGGTACCAAGATTTGAAGGATTTATATTGGAGGACGATGGATTATTGAGGTTTAAAAATTGGATTTACATACCACCAAATAAGGAGTTGAGGAAATTGATCCTAAATGAGGCTCATAGAGCAGTGTGCATGGCTCACCCATGAGTCACGAATATGAGGGCAGACCTTAAACCCTTGTTCTTATTGAAAGGGATGAAGGTAGACATAGTCAACTATGTGGAAATATGTCTAGAGTGTTAGCAGGTAAAGGTTGAACATAGACATCCAACAGGATTACTACAACCACACGCTATTCCAGAATCAAAATGGGAAGTTATTTCAATGGATTTTATTGTTGTCTTGCCACTGAAGGTAAGGATGCATGACTCGATTTTCATAGTAGTCGACACTTTGTCGAAGAGTGCTCATTTTATTCCTATGTGTACGACATATCAGGCATCTGACATAGCTAGATTTTTCATCACTGAGATTGTGAGTCTACATGGCAATCCTAAGAGGATTATATCTGATCAAGGATTGGTGTTTACTGGACAATTTTGGACTAGTTTCCAATAGGCCTTGGGAACCCAACTTAACGTCAGTACTACGTATCACCCGGAGACTGATGGGCAAACCGAACGAATGAACCAGACCTTAGAGTACATGTTGCACATGTACGTTATGGACCAACAAAAGCATTGGGAGTAATTCTTTCCACTAGTAGAATTCGCTTATAACAACAGTTACCAAAGCACCATTAAGATGGTGCCTTTTGAGTTTCTTTACAAGCGATCATGTCAGACACCTTTGAGTTGGGATCGACTTGAGGATAGGGTCCTGGTGGGACCCGAAGAAATCCAAGAAATATAAGAGAAAATGCAAACAATAAGACAAAGGATCAAAGAAGTGCAGGATCGACAAAAGAGCTATGCCGATGTGAACCATGTTAACAGTGGTTACGAATTTGGTGATTGAGTCTTCTTGCGGGTAAAACTGCATAAGAGTTTGATCAATTTTGGAACGGGAGATAAACTCTCTCCTAGGTTTGTGGGACCTTTCGAGATTGTGGAGAGGAAGGGGCCCATGGCCTACCGACTAGCCTTGCCTAATTCTTTGAGGCGTATGCACAATGTTTTTCATGTATTTGTTTTGAGACATTATATTAGTTGGCCTACACATTTTATTGACATGAGTTACTTGCAGGTATCGGTAGAGGATCTGCTCATGGCTGAGTCGATCTACATCCTGGATCATCACATTCGAAAGCTACAACATCGAATAGTATATCAGGTCAAGGTCCAGTGGGACAACTATAGTCTGCACTCGACGACCTAGGAGGACACATATGATATGCACCAGTAGTTTCCATTTTTTTTTTATAGATAGACTTATGATACTGTGATACACATTTTTTCGACACTTATATACTATGAAACTTCAAGACAAACTGATTGTTTGATTACACTTGCTTATAAGTGATCTAGATTATTATACTATTGGGTGTTTGATTATGATTATGAGGCGTTATGAATTGATCACATGTTATTTGGCTGTATTGACATAGACATGTTCTATTGACTCGATTTTCCTGTGTGTGCAGGATTTTGGACCTCAAGGATGTAGAGGCATCGATGGAACCCTTTGGACTCCAGATCGAGTCAGGGAGTGAACTATTGGGGGTTTGATTCTTATATATCTGAAATTTGTGCATCTAATTAGATGATATGAGATTAGATACTATATCTGACATGATTTGTTGATGATGTAGGATGACGATACCTTTCCGACTAGACTCACATGTGGAGTAGAGGGGTCACACACGACTACCAAAGATGTTGAGGAAGAGGTGTGGATAGCAGTGCTTCCACAACCTAGTAGCACTCTTGTCATGGCTCGATCTGTAGGTTAACGACTACCTAGTTCAAAAAGACCCACGATGTCATGAGGGCCGACTGCGATAGTCACTCATGATGATTATAAGGGGCGTGCAATAAGGCAGGGGCCTTATTCCTTAGATTCCCTTAGTCTCCCACAAAATCACCTGGAGGAGTATTGACTCTATAGGTTCTTGATGTCTACCAATTCAGTCAAGAGGTGAGTGGCACCCTTGGAGCACGTAGTGCATCCTGAAGGGCATGTTGCACAAGGGAAAAAAATTGAGGCAAGTGGCACCCTTGGAGAACGTAGTGCGTCCTGAAGGGCATGTCATGCAAGGGAAACAAATTGAGGCAAGTGGCACCCTTGGAGCATGTAGTGCATCCTGAAGAGAACGTCATGCAAGGGAAACAAAATGGGGCAAGTGGCACCCTTGGAGTGCCTAGTGTGTCCTAAAGGGCACGTCATGTTGTTAAATAATAAATGAATAAACCTTTATGGCCTTAGAACAAATACTGTGATGAGAAAGATTTAAAACAAATTCCCTAATAAAATGTCACCCAGCCTAGGAAATTAAAGTCTAGGTTTCAGAGATACTTGTGATAAAAATAAATATATATATATATATATATATATATATATATATATATATATAACAAAAAAAATAAAAAAATAAAAATAATAATGATAATCTTCATTAACCATGTGACGAGAAAGGGGTAAATAATTCATTAGTTTATAAAAAAAATAAAATTGGGGGGATAAAACTTAAAAAGGGTAAATAATTGTTTTGTCTCATATGTTAATTAAAAGTTTATTAATTAAAAAGGAAAAAGGGAAAAAAGTTAATTTTCTACACCTGCCAATTTGAGTTTTAAATGAAAAGGGAAAGAGGGAAATTTTAAAAGAACTAGGAAACTAGGAAAAAGCAGGAAACATAAAAACAAAGTGGAAACACAAGGAAAAAGAAGAAAGTCTAACTTAGTAAGGTATCTATCATTTAAGAACTTTCTAAATTAAACTAAACTAGTAAATTAGTAAGGGGGAAAGTCATTAAAACTTGTAAGGGAATATGGGGACACCTAGGAGAGATTCTAGGAATGATTTTAGGTGGGTGAGGGAAATAGGGGTAATTAATTAATTAAGGAAATTAATTTATGCTGCAATGAAGGGGATGGGTGACACATGTATGGGGAGGATTATAATGAGTTAAATTATTGAACAATAAATTAAAATGGATTTTGGGAAAGTAATTTTCTTAGAAAATCTATATAAAGGAGGGAGGAGGAGGATGATGAATCTCTTCTGTTATGTGTAACATTACGGTGAAAAAAATTATACTTGACTGACTTAGCTTGTGGGAATTGGGATACCCAGATCGGTGAGGAGTGGTAGCTCAGCCTTGCAAGGTGAGCTGGGAGATAATTGATTCTCTGGTTAGTGTGTGTGGCCCCTTTGTGGCTTAGAGGGCTAAGGGGGAAGAATAGTACCCCTAGCATTGGCTGGGAGGTACCGGTGAAGTCTTAGCGGACGAAAAGAAAGAGTTGCATGGAGTGCATGGGAAAACAACTCTGAGTGGGCTACTTGGGATATGGTACACTTCCTTTATTTCTTCATGGTAGATTATGTATTCGTTACGCTCTTAGTCCGTATGTTTAATCGGGTAAAGAAAATGATTGACTTAGACTTTTAATTGATGTTTGGTTTTCCCCATATCTTTAAGCTCGTTGTTGATTGATTCCCCTGGCTTTCGATCCCTGTATGTCTTGACTGTCCTATGGTTTTATTGATTTGTGAAGATTTGTGGTTTATATATTTTTTTCCTTCATCCCTAACTCATCAGTCTATGCCTAAGCAGTCAGCCAGGAGTCTGATCTACGGTCGTCACTTCGGTGTTAATAGACCTATGGATATGAACGTCCTACTTTTTTGTGCATGCATGATGAGTGACAAATGTTTCTTCTCATCCATTTAGCCCTGTGTATTGTTCCAGGTAGAGTGTTGTCTTGCGCCTTGAAGAGAATAATTGACCCGACAATTTTTTGATTGATGGAGAAATTTATCTTTTTCTTGGTCTGCGTTTTTCCCCTTTGTTACTCTGGCGATTTTCCATTATCAAGACTGAAACCGTTGCATTTTAAGAATGCAATTTTTATAACCACTTATATTTAGAACCACAATTTATTTACCTGTTGACTTCAAAGAACTCGGCAACAAAATTGGGGCAGCGAATTGTAAATCGTTTACATGACATCTTTACTAATGTATTTTATATGTCTGTGTATCATTGAGTTGTAGATAGATTATGTATTTTTATTTCTATGATATTGAATTGTACCAGAACATCTTCTTTTTATATTGAATGGTTTTTCTGCTCATTACTTCTTACAGAAAATCGTTTTTATTTCTTTATTTCCTGTGATAGTAGTTGTTCAAGTTTAATTAGTTTCCATATTGCATAATGTTATTCACCGAGGAGTAAGATTTTCTTAATGGTTGCGCCTTACTTATGCATGGACTGAGTTGTCATTTCCTGAGTTTGCTTATTTATTAATGACAATGATTATAATTCCATTTTGGTGTGTATTATACAATGATTTGCTTATTTATTAATGACAACAATTATGTAATCCCATTCTGGTGTGTATTGTATAGTGATTTGACTTTTTCCAGTCCACGAGTTTTACTTCTTACCTGGTGAGGTTACCCTCCTTAAGAATGCATTGGCATTCATTATTTCCTTATGATTTATGAAGGGTTTTTATTTTCCTAAACTTTTTCTTTGCATTTTTACTTGAAGGCGTTTCACTACATGCATTGAAGGGGATTTTACTTGAAGGGGTTTTTACTTGAGCATGTACTATTCTTGATTACATGTTTACCTCCATTGTTCAACAAATCTTCCTTTATTTTATAGCAGTCAAGTAACCAGTTGAATTTCCTTCTACTGTTCAGCGATATTTTTATTACACAGGATTATTAAGGTACTGCGTTTATGCCAGAGTTAAGACTTCCATTATTGCTGGATGAGACCATGTTTGCCAAAGTGTCACCTGGTGATTTTTCCATTTTCCCAGGGCTGCGATTTTCCATTCCTTTGGATAGAAATAATTGCTTATCACCTTACAAATTTTCCACTGGTGAAGGATGTCATTCGATGCCCTTTTAACCTCAATGATTGCCTTGGACCTCTGCATTTTTTGGCCACCAAAACCCGGTGGGGATCTTTTCAATCTTCAATGTGAAGGTTGTGTTTACCCTCTCTGCGATGTTGCCCCATTCTATTTTTAATTGACCATCAATGCATAAATTTGATTAAGGATGCATTTTATATTCAGTTGTATTAGATTTAGATTACCTAGTGACTTATCACTCTACACGCACTCCGATTTACTTTTGACAGCCAATGTGTAATTAGACCATAGTTTTACAGCAATGGTAATTTACATTTACTTTACACAACAACTTCTTACATTTTTAGATATCTAGATATTGGATTCTGGGTTGACATAAATCAAATTAGAATTGCTAGATGACCAACTAATTGCCTCGACATTCTTACCCCTGAGTTTTACTTTTACTTGACAACATGTCTAATTGGCAATATTGGTTTTGAACAACTTCCCTCCATTTTAATTAGCAGTAATAAGTATTGTTGTAGGACATCGTTTAGCAATGACACCGACTCCATTAAATGGCTCTAAATGGCATTAATTATGATCAGGCATATGGAAATTAAATCTCTTTATATGAATATGGCATTAAATCTCATTAAATGTGTATGGCAGTAAACCTCATTGAATGTGTATGTCTTGATTTCTCATTAAAGGTATATGGATTTAATGGCATTGTCAATTCTTAGCAGATTCTTTTTAATGTTAATAGACAACTGTCATTTTGGTACGGTTAGTATAGATAGACAACGTGTGGTAATTAAATGTGTTAATAAGTGTTTCATTGTTTCATTCTGCATTGATATAGTTAATGTTGTTATATGATGTCAATTTCTAGTTAGATTGTATGTTTGGGATTAATTTAGAATTGCCCATTTAGATCTTAATTAATGATTAAATGAGATTGCGCTAATGTTAGATTGATTGTAATAATGTCTAAATTGTAAATTTTAGACTTGTGAATCATATTTGTTTTAAGGATTAAATTAGAACTGCAATCTATTAACTAGTAGTAGTACTCACTTGCTAAAGTTGATATGTGGTTAATGCTAATTGTTATATAGTGGTTGTCTAATTTGGTAATTTAGACTAGATGAAATAGAACAGTATATCATGTTAATTTAGGTTGTAAATCATTGACTTCGTGATTTAGACTGGTTAAAGTAGATCCATATTTAACACTAATCTAGATTATAAATATTGACCAATCAGACTTGATAAAAGGGTTGGGTTGTTGATGAAGTCATATATTGGATTGTGTCTTCCCTTATTGTCATCCTCTGGCGTATCGTTGACCTATTGTTGAGGTATGGGTCTGGTTTTCTTGCCGGTATTTGTCCCCTGGCACGTCGGATTTATCTAGAGTCCTTGGTCCAGATAGGATGTGTTGTGCCAAGGTTATTGACACGTCTATCGCCTGGGGACAACATGATTCCTGATGAGCTGTTGGAACAGGGGAAAACCTAGGGTTCAACGCTATAGCAATGCACCAAAAAGCCATAACTACTGACCCTTTTGGAAACACCTGTGAAGAAGATGAAGTTTCACCCAAGGCAGAGGCAGAGGTGGTTGCAAGGCTCAGGTGTCTACAACCTTAGTTGGGACACGGATATGTGATTATAATACTTAATAAAGCAATTAATACCATCAGTTCCTCAATATACAATCAATAATCACTTCACCAATAAAATAGGGCTTCACAACATTCACATTGATATAACATACTTAAGCACTTAGCATCAATAGATAGGTCAGATCTAGCAGATCAAGCACTCAACAAATTCATATAGATCAGATCTAACATTCCTATACATCATTAGCACTAATCATAAGCGTATATATATAATCATCTCTAAGCACTTAGAAAAAAAATATATAAACACATCTAGACAAGCGTAAATCAAGACAACACAGTGTTTAGGTGGTTCACCCCCACCCTAAGGCTACACCCACCAACTCTTCTTATTTATTATATTTAGTCAATCGGTTACAAGCACAGAGCCATCAAACCCCTACTCCACATAGGATAGAAGATCTACACAACTCGCTAGATCCTTGTTCCTTGTGTTACAACACAACGCCTTCCACCATATATTACAACCACTTGCACTTAGCTCTACAAGTCTCTCACAATCATGCACAAAGTACTTACAAAACCCTACTTTCACTTATCATACATCACATAGATGCCTATATATGCCTATATATGCCAATACATCTATTTATACATTACAAAATAGGCCTAAGCATGGGTAAACTGATGTGCCAACATCAAAATCCCGTTACATAATACCCAAAACCCAAAAAGGACCCAAAAGTGGGCTGAGCTCCCTTGATATCCGCTTTGTTTTGCACTCCTCCTTCGAAAGGCTGTCAAAGTCCCAAAACAAGTCACTATGACCAAGAATCTCCTAAAACTTGGTCAAGGGCCAACATGCCCCCAACAGTCACCTGTGACTCCTCCCGAGTCACTCTGATATGACAAGTTATTATTCAAAGGCCTCGATCTTGGCTCAAGCTTATTTGACCTCTTGTTGTGTGATGGCCTCTTGCTTGGTTAACTCCTGGATCACTGCATCATTCACAATCCCTTCTACGTGTTGTTCTACTGTGATGACAACTTCTTCTAGCTCTTCTCCTCGGATTTCAACCTATGTGAATAATTGGCACGCCTTATCTTGTACTAGTTGAAGTCGTTGAGTAACTACCATCACTCTAATTTGAATCATATGGATCTGTTGCTAGGCGGTGCGTTGCTCCTAAGATCGCTTAATTCTCTCCACGACTGACAAGGCCTTCAGCTACGCCTGTAGTGTGTTTGCATGCTTATTTGCTTCCTTGAGCTGTGACTTTAATGCATGTAACTCTCGATTCGTGATGAGGTTCTCATGTGTTTAGGAATTGCGGTTACTCAGTTACTTGCACTCCAAGGCAAGAGCTTTTAGTCTGTCAACTGCACTATGGGTATTTTCTTACCTTTGGTCTCTTACATCTTGAGGGGTCTCAGGCACAGTGTGAAGCTCCAAGTCTATTATGCATTGCTAGAGATGTTGGATTACTTCTTCAAGTTGTGCCACCTATTGTGGAACTCGCTCTTTGATATTTACTTCTACGACTGTCATAGAGTGAAGTTCTCTATTAACCATTTCCTTTACTTCGAGTTGCTCTGCAAGCAACTGTTCCTTTCTTTGCTACAGTTGTACTTTTTCATCATCCCACTTCACTTGTAGAGAAATCTTTTCTCGTTCTATAGTACTGCATTGTTCTACAAGGTCTCCCTGTACTTGTGCCAAAGCCTGGGTATATTGCGTTGTTTCTTCCTGAGTTCATCGAAGGCAAGCTTCGATTGTATCAGCGATGTGGTGGATTTGAGTTGGCTCATCTCCCAGTTCTGATGTTCCTATTGACAGAGGCGCAGTGGAGACTGCACGACTGGATTGTAGTGCCTATTTCACTCCTTGGAGCTCATCCTTAATCCAATGGAACACCTCCTCCTTCTTAGATTCTTGCTTCTCTGCTATCTTCGTCAAGGCATCATTCAGAGCCACTATGATGAAATCGAAGTCTTCGGAGGTGAGGATGGTATACATTTTTGTCATGGTTTCTTTCACTTTCTTTTGGGAGGAAGGTTTTGGCAGGGAAACCTTCCTTTTGTTCGAGGGGTCCTCCTCGTCTCTAGGCAGTGTAACCTCACCTTTCTTCTGTTTAACTTCTGCGCCATCTCCTCCTTGATCTACTGCGATGGAAGCAGTGTTCACAAATGAACTATCTAAATCATGGACCTCTTAGGTATTCTTTATATTTCTAGGTCCAGGTGTATCTAGCGCAGTTTTTGGACTGTCTAAATTCGATATCTCCACAGGGTCTGCTGGAATGAGGAGGTACGCCGACTAGTCCTTGGTGATTTCTTCTAATCCCTCCTCTGTCATCTTGTATTAAGACTAAATTTGATTCTTTTTTTCATCAGCGCACTCTGTAATATAAATCAAATGGCGGTCTGCGCTCAATTTCATTAAAGGCCAAAACATGTGGAGAGTATTTGGCGTGATGCGAGGCTCAGACTAGATATATAACTTCAGTTGATTGTAATATGTGTGGAATATGGAATTTGACTGCCATTTCTTGTTCATGTCATTGGAATACCACCGTGTACTGAACTTCGTGGCCAGAAGTTCAAAGGGCTCAATGTCTGGGAAGGTCGCACCTTCTGGCATCTCCCATGCAATGAAAGTAATCATGATTAGAAGCCAACTGAAGTGGAACTCATATCCTTGATCTTGCACTTCCCTGTAGTCCAGTTCCAACTAGTTCACAAGGTACTTCTCCCAATTCATTTGTAGGCCCTCTACGCACTTCCCTACGAGGTCGACTACAAAACTAGTCACTTGGGTGGTTCGGTTATTGCAGACTAACTTTCCTATGATCAATTGACAGGCTAGACGCACTACGCCTCTTTGGATAGAAGCTACCTTCTAGCCTCACATTCCCTTTTCGACATCTCCGTAGGTGTCTTTGATCCTTTGTGCTAGAGAGATATCCATTTTTTTCGGGGTAGAAATCTTGTGGGTCAGAGCCTTGTATACTCAGCCCTGTGATCTGATTGATCAATGTTGGATCCACTGTGATACGATGGTTTAACCACAAGTATCCATCATGGTAACAGGACAACAACAATTTGATGCATGCATTCACTTCTTGGTGTCTTCCGAAGTGACAAATATTTATGACATTGAGCAGTGTGGACTGAGGAATTATCTTTGAATTCTTTACTTTTGTCCTGGTCAGGTACTTATCTAGGGTGAGCATGTTGTATACCTTCCTGTCGCTGAGTTTGAAGTCTATAAACTTCAACGCTACTATATTTTCTTGATCTGTGTGAACTGTGTGTATCCCCTTCGGGAGGTACGCAGTGACCAATTCATACTCAAAGTCTCTGGGCACACTGTCTCAATTTATTGTGCCACTCAGAGGTGGTAGATGGGAGGGTAAAATGATTAGAATCAACTTAGCATTCACGAGATCATCTATGTGCTTGGTTCGCTTCTCATTTGTGGGCCATGATGGTCTGGCTCGAGCAGTGGATGGAGAGGTCAAAAATCCTCTCATTGATTGTTCTTGTAGAATGGTAGACAATCCTCTCTCCGACATGAGTCTTTCAGTCATCAAGTCAAGGAGTACTTTTGTTATTGATTCTTCAACTACGATGAGCGCATTGAACATATGCACTCGGGATTAATAATATCAGGTTCACAATTAACTCATAAACTGCACTAGAATAAACAACAAGAAGATAATGAGCATTGTGTACAATTCACTTGGTCTTTAGGCTCAAATTCTTGGTTATAAAAAGTGTTCTTCGTGCATGGGGCGATGGGATAAATAGGCAACTCATCAATGGTTCTCTTGTAATGGGTATGCATCCTTATTAACTCCTTTTCTATCCATTATGGCGCGGTCCAATGGTTTGGTGTCAAGCTATAAATTATTTATGACTCGTTTGGAGCGGCATTCGAATGGAAATATCGGTCCCAACAACTATACTGCCTCGCCATGGTGAAGTGTCGTGTGTCATTGTTCTGATATCTCGACGAAGCTCCCATTATACAAATTTTCTATCTGCGAAGTTCCCTATGGAAACTTCTGTAACTTTTCAAACTTAGCTCTCTTCTTACTTAGATTTCTAGCCTTCCTCCCAGTGAGCTTTGTCTCGGTAGTCCTTTTTCCATTCTAATTCTTATCATCTTTGGACATAGTCACTGAGCGTTGTTGAGATTATTTCCTAAATTCAGGATTAACACCTCTTCTTTATCCGAGATAGGTACCTCAGCCTTCTGCAAGTCTTCGAATGTTCTTTTAGCTTCAACATATAGGTATCTAGTGTTAAGTAGCTTCGACCTATTCTCCTATTCTTCAATCAAGTATGCGATCCTTCTACTCATGAAATCTTTTAACTCTCGTATCTTTTGCTCCAAAACTTCTTCTTCTTCTTTTTGTCTAGCTTGATCTCTTTCAATCCAAGGTTTCCCTAGTAACATGGTAAATAGGGCGTAGTTCTCAATAAATTGAATAATCTGAAAATCTTCTTCTGTCGAAGTTCCATTTGCATTCATAGATATATGAGTGAGCTTTCCACATAGGTTTACTAGTTTTCCTCTTAATAACACTATTTCTCCTAATGAAGGAAACATAGCATGCCTTCCTGTATCTTCCCAAGTTATCTTTGTCATGATATTCACCTATGTTTCCTCATCTACAACACAGTCAATGTCAAAGTCTCATATTCTTGCTTCAAGGCATTCCTTGTCTTTAAAGATCTCTGATAATCTAACATGTCGATGGTCATTCAAGGTTTCTTTCATTTGTAGAAATACCTTCTCTAATTCTTTCTGTGGTTCTTCTATAGCCTTAGCTTCTGGATCTTCCTTAGGGTTTTCTTGTCTTATGTTCATACTTTCAATCTTAGCAATCATTCTAGGGTAATCCAACACTTCATGATTCATAGCTTTGCAACAAAGACAACCAGGTCTTCTCCCAGGGCATGCCTTAGCAAGATGTCCCAATTTTCTGCAGCTATAACAGAGGGTTAATCCTCTCATTCTTTTAAATGATCCCCAACTTCTCATGTACTACGCGCTAGGATCATAGGAGCTAACCTGCAATAAATTATTTCTTGGATCCTACATCCATTTTTTAGTCCAAACATTTTTTCTATGAACATGTATAACATATCTTTCATTATTCTTATCAGATCTAGTCATATCAAATCTTCTTTCATATATTAATACCCTAGTTTTCAAACTAGGATAGACTCTATTAAAAATACCTAGATCCATACTCTAGAAACAAAAAATTCCACTTATCTTACTTCTACAGAGCACAAAGCTTCCAAATCTAAAAATTTTAACTATTCTTACCTTTATCAGAGCACAGAGCTTGCAGATCTTACCTCTTTTTAATCAAGAATTCCCACTTTTACCTTTCTTAGGGCACAAAGCTTCTAGATATTACCTCTTTTCTTCTAATCAAACTTATTTTACTTATCACAAAGTTTCTTAGGTCAAGTATAATGTTGCACACTAGGGAAATAGATCTATGCACAGAGATTTCACAACTTCATAATGGATCTTTGCACAAAGATTCTTCTTTCTCAGTTCCCAACAATCATAGTTTCAGGTCCCGGCAATGGAACCATTTGTTGGCACAGGGGTAGACCCAGGGTTCAATACTACAACATCGCACCAACAAAGCCCTAACAATCGACCCTTTCGGCAACACCTGCGAAGTAGATGAAGTCTCTCCTGAGGTAGAGGTAGGGTTGGTTGCAAGACTTAGGTGTCTGTAACCTTAGTTGGGACACAGATCTATGATTATAATACTTAATAAATCACTTAGCATCGTCAGTTCCTCAATATACAATCAATAATCACTTCACTGATAAAACAGGGCTTCACAGTATTCACACTAATATAACATACTTAAGCACTTAACATCAATAGATAGGTCATATCTAGCAGATCAAGCACTCATCACATTCATATAGATCAGATCTAACATTATTATAAATCATTATCACTAAGCATAAGCGTATCTATATAATCATCTATAAGCACTTAGCAAAAGAAGATATAAATACATCCAAACTAGCGGAAAGAAAGATAACACAGTGTTTACATGGTTCACCCCCACCTTAGGGATACATCCACCAACTCTTCTTCTTTATTATCTTCAGTCAATTGGTTACAAGCACAGAGCTATCAAAACCCTACTCTGCATAGGACAAAATATTTGCGCAGCTCGCTAGATCCTTCTTCCTTGCGTTACAACACAAATCCTTGCACCATCTATTACAACCTCTTGCACTTAGCTGTGCAAGTCTCTCACAGTCATGCACAAATTACTTACAAAACCCTACTTGCACTTAACATACATCACATAGATGCCTATATCTTCCTATAGATTCTTATACATCTATTTATACATTACAAAATAGGCCTAAGCATGGGTAAACCCATGGAATGACATCCCAATCCCGCTACATAATCCCAAAAACCCAAAAAGGACCCAAAAGTGGGCCGAGATCCCTTGATCTCTTCTTCGTCTTGCGCTCCTCCTTTGACAGGCTGTCGAAGTACCAAAATAGATCACTATGACGAAGAATATCCCAAAACTTGGTCAAGGGCCAACATGAGGGGATCGTGTCGTGCCCTATTGGATAGCGACAAATGATAAATTGGCCAGAGTCAGTGTGTTCTATGTGAGTGTTTTCGAGCATTGTAAGTTTCTTTTGGCGCATGGGTGGAATGACTTCATGCATTTGATTCACACGCCTTGAGGTTCTAGTCTTGTTCATCAAGGCCATTGTGTCAGGAGGGGGAAGTTGTCCCTTAGCTTGTAGGCATGTTTTGTTGCGTCGGGCGGGTAGTCATTCCTCCTTGTTGTCCTATGCATGTTTTTCTTCGTTGCCCCTATGCCAGTGAGTGGATTCATAGTTTCTTGTTTCTTGGACTGCATGCTTTCATTTGTCGTCAATGTTGTAGCTAAACTATTGTTATCGTCGCCTTCTTTCCTTAAACGAAAAAAAAAAATTCACTATTTCTTCACATGTAGTCGTAAAGAGGGGGTCGTTACACCAAGATTAGAACTATACAAATATCACGTTTGTTCTATACAAGAGTAGAACTATACAAATATTAGTTTTGCTCAAGGCAATATTATAACTATAGAAATACTAGTTTTGTTCAATCCAAGTTGAAGAATAAGTTAGTTATGGAGATAAGAATAAGATAAGAATAATATTCTCAATTGACCTTGTGTAAACCATTCCATTTGGTGTTTGTTTCACTAAGTGTAAAGAACAATGTTGGAGAATTATAAGACGTAAGTTAGGTATGAGCTATTTGTTACCTCTTTATTACCTTTCATTTTAATTGTATCCATATTTTGTATTGATCAAATGAGGAATTAACCTGAAATTGATTCCATTAGACACAAACTCAATCCTAAGGCCAACTAAGGAGAAAAAACAACACACATTAATTAATCTAGGAGTCAAGCATGCAAGCAAACCTTGTCACAAAGAAGTGCTAGTTGGTGATGGAATCAAGCATCACATAATCGATTCCCGAAAGGGCTAATTTTCGGCGGGTGGGAAAGTTACGTTGACAACCTGCTTAACGAACTAACGCCCTAGTGAAAGTTACCTCACCAAGCAGTGGGAAACCCTCCAAGGAGTTTGAGTGAGTCTAGCCAATGTGGATCTCAAGTAAAACACCATCTTCCCTGTGTTGTCACCTTGTGTAGGAAGTCTAAAATATTATGGCTTCTATGGTACCACCTACTATACCAAAGCAGAGGGGGGGTAGTTGACAGTCAACACCAAGACAAATAAAGAAGGGTTTATTACTTTGAGATCCCCAATACTACCTCGTGATTGACCCTTGTGTTAGAAGGGATTCCCAAAGTCAGTGATATAGAAATTGGATTTCACTCCCTAACTCAAGGCGTTTTGTTTGTTTAGCATCTTTGGAAAGTTATTCGCACAATCCTATTCCAAAGCTATACACATAAGCTAATATGGGTTTGAAGATCCCTAGAAAATTTTCTAGATAAATTTTAATTAGTGCTTGATTTTAGGTTGTTGTTTCTCAAAGGAGTAGTCGTGAAACTGATGGCGTTTTGACTCGACTCTCTAAACCATGCAAGAGGAAAATGAAATGCAAGAAATTCAACTTCGATGAAAACTAGCTATGGGAAGGAGCAAGAGGTTTCCAATTCTGTATTTTTTCTTATATGGAATCCTTACTAATATCAAGCGTATGCAAAGGCTTCATGAAGATTGTAAAGACATTGTGATAAAAAAAATTGTGCATGTATCAAAGTGTTGAAGAATCAACATTCAATACTGAACACATTTCCTTGAAGAATACTTCATATAATGTAAATATTTTTCTGAATTGACGTTGAAGGTTGATAGGATTAATGGCATAATTATGATTTTCTTTAGTGTGTAGATTTTGAAGGACTATTTGATGAAGAGAAAGAAAGACAACTATTTATGAGACCCCCTACTTTGTTTGGCTTGGTCGTGACCTTAAAATTAGATTATTATTATTATTATTATTATTATATATATGACCCTTTTTCAAACATATTAGAAAATATGCAAATTTGTTGAATCCCATCTTTCTGCATCATATATTGTCATATTGTAATGTTTAAGTATGGATAAAGAGACTTACGTAGCCAAAAGGATTAATGGTGGAGTCCATGTGTATTCTTTGTAAGGATTACATATAGGTGAATATCGTCATAGAGGTAGCTACTAGACAAGTCAAACTCACAGAGGGTTTTCACTTTACCACTCTAACAGTTTTCATTGTTGGTCAAAGGGGGTGGTAAATCCCCCTAGCAAAGTATAGTTATATCCAAAGCATGTGGTATGTTTATCCCTTTGAAAAAGTGGGGCCATCATGGCCATGTAAGTGAGTTGGACAATTCCACCTCAATTTTGAGAGTCTATATTAAGTCATAAATGAACTTTACTACTTTCATTATAACTAGAAACTCTTACAAATGGACACAGATCATTAACAAAAAGACTAATTGGCAAGGTACCGATTACCCCTTATTTTGTATAGAGGTACTACTAGTGAATTTCTTCACTACCCCTTGTGATTTTTATGAGCCTTGGATAGTTGGGGCACTTATTTGGTTTCATGGATTATGATGACATAGAGGGTTTTAAGACATGATGATGGAACATATGATTTTTTATGGTTCCTCTTGAGCATTTGGCTTCATCCTGATTTTTGGGCATCTTTATAGTTCCCAAGGAAATTCACATTTCATAAGGCATTAATATGTATCCCAAGTGTTGATGGGTGAAACTGACCGTCCGTCAACTGGGAGAGTGGAACCGGTCCGGGGTTGTCTAAATAACCCAAGCCATTTGGAATGGACCACCCTGACGAGTTTAACGACTCTGTTGGACGCTCTAAGGTCTTCTATGAAAACCAAAGAGAGAAATGATCTGAGCTAAGTAATCTAACTAAAGTAAATAAAACAAACTAAACTATAACTAAATACAAGAAACTAACTAAAATAAAGGAAACTAAAAACTAATAAAAAAAAGATAATGAACTAATATACTAAATCTAAACTATTCTAACTATTCTATCTACAAACTACTAATAACTCAAATCAACTATCTAATTATCAGATGCAATATTACTTATTCACAAATGTACACTATAAACAATCTACAGATTTGT
>ML778056.1:19873-59796 GCA_009831015.1 Picea engelmannii | reverse complement strand
ACCGTTGGCATGGCCACTGTTGGCATGTCCATTTAACCCACTCGGACGTCTGTATCCTGTCAAGTAGTTCTAGATCAGAGTAAAGGACTTTTTAAGAGGTTTCTTATAATTTTTGCAGATTTTTATTTACCCGACATTGCTTCGCTGCCAGCAGGCCTGTTCAGTACCCCGGTGAAGTTGTCTTGGGGCCATGCTTACATTTACCCGCTGCCAGCGGACCTATTCATTATCCCGACGGGTTTACAAGCACTTCCCACAGCCCTTATTGATATTTTTATGTTGTTTTTCTTTTGAGTATAGCTGAGAGGGGTGACGCTGAAAAATCTTGATATTTTAACATATTTTTCGGACCTCATCAAAAAAATTTAAACATCATCCTTTATCCAGCTCCATAAATGTCTTATTTCTAAAAAAACTTGCTATGACAGGGAGACATCCTTCTGAGTCATTCCTTTACGGAAAAGGGACATCGTAAAAATATTAAAGATGATCGTGACAAACTTCACTCAGAGATTGAAATTAGAAAACTTCTTTCAAACAACAAAATTTTCAAACATAAATATCAATTTCAGAAATATATATCACTGATGTTCGTACAGTGTTTCAGAAGTTATTTCAGCGAAGAGATTTTTCCATGGTCTTTGTCTGAATTGCTCAGTGTATAGGCATGCATATGTTTCATAAAACACACAAAACTGATTCAATCAAATCAAAGTCAAAACAAGAAACAAACGAAAAGAATACAAATAAAAGAAATATTTACATAATGTACAAGGGCAGAAATCAAGCAAAGTATCTTTTCAGGGCTTGACCATTCACCGAGTAGGTATCAAGATGCCCTTCAAGATTCTGCAATCGAAAAGAACTAAGACCCAACTTTTCAGCAATCAGAAATGGCCCAAGCCACAAATTTTGAAACTTAGTATGCTCACCCTTTCCTTCGTGCGGTTTGTCCCACTTTAAGACGAGATCGCCTACTTTAAAATTCCTATCAGAAGTGGAATTAGAATCGAACCAGATTTTAATCAGTTGTTTATGTTGGTCTAACTTACGCTTAGCTTGGATTCTTACTTCTTCTAACTTCATCAAAGCGTTAATACAATTTTCTACAGGGGGACAATCTTCTTCTTGAACTTTTTGTGACAATTGAAGCGAAGGAAGAAGAATGTGAGGTGGCAGAATGGCTTCTCTGCCATAAACAAGAAAAAAGGGGGAGTTACCTATAGCAGTTTTGGGTGTTACCCTATCATCCCATAGTGCATTCAGTAGTGCGTTGTGCCAATTCTTGTGATTTTCAGCCACAGTTCTCTTGATAATTTTGATCAAGTTCTTGTTGGTTGATTCTGCTAAGCCATTACCCTGGGGGTAGTAACTAGCATAAATCTTAAGCTTTACTCCTTTCTCTAAGGTGAAGTCACTCATTTCAAGAGAAGAAAAGTATGAAGTGTTATCAAAGACTAGACAATCAGGGATACCAAAACGAGTGATGATATTCGAGTTTAGAAAAGCAATCACCTGACTTGTGTTAACAGTTCTTAGCGCGGTGGCTTCAGACCATCGAGTAAAGTAATCAGTGGCTGTCACAATATACTTGTGCTATTGTGAGGATGGAGGGTTAATAGGACCAATGATATCGAGGCCCCATTGTTGGAAAGGAGAATCGACTGTGACGGGTTGCAAGGGGAAGGTTGGTTTTTGCAATCGCCCTAATGCTTTCTGACAAATGATACATTTACGGCACAAGGCATGGGCATCTATACAGAGTGTCGACCAGTAGTAACCAGATCTTAAAACCTTATGAGCAGTGGTGTCGCCACCGAAGTGACCACCAACTTCTCCTGCATGCAACTCAAGCAAGACTCTTTCTGCTTCGTCCTTTTCAAGACAACGCATCAGTACGTCGTCAAAATTCTGACGAAACAGTATACCATTAACTAGATGAAAGGAGGCGGAATTTAGTCTCAAATCTCTTCTCTTGGCAGGGTCAAGGTGACGGGGTGCTGATCCATGTTCAAGATAAAATCTAATATCGTTGTACCAAGGACTCACGAGGTTTTGTGCGCAACAAATCAAATTCTAATCGTGTTGTTCTAGGTCTGACGTATCGCTATTTTCTTGTTGTTTGGTTTCTGAATCAAATACCAACTTACACAACCCTTGGCCTCTCACAATCTGTGCTAGGGTGATCACTAAGTCATACTCCTGCAAGGAGGTGACCCAGTTGGCTTTTTTCTCTCCTAACTCTTTTTGCACTAGCAAGTTCCTAACAGTAGGGTAGGGAACAATGACCTTCTTCCTTGACTTCAAAAGATATGACCGGAAATGCTTAACTGCCTTGAAGATAGTGTAGGCTTGCTGATCGACCGCTGGGTAGTTAAGTTCAGCACCTTTGAAAGTAGAGCTCATAAAGGCGATGGGTACTTCGTTGTTTTCGGAATTCTTCTGAGTTAGGACCGCGGCATAGGAACGATCAGAGGCAAAAGTATAGAGTGTAAAGTCTTGAGAGAAATCAGGGCTCATGAGAGACGGAGCGTCTATTATGGCCTTCTTTATATTGTTAAAAGCTTGGTTTTCAGTAGGTCCCCAGTGATATTGGGTGTCCTTCTTAATCAGGTTCTGGAGAGGCCTGACCATTTCGGAGAAACTGGGGACAAATCTTCTCACGAAATTAATCTGGCCTAGGAAAGATTGCATGGATTTTTTGGAGGTAGGTGGGGGAAGTTTAGAAATGACTTGCGTCCTCTCGGGGTCAATAATCATTCCATCACTAGACATAATGAATCCTAGTAGTTTTCCCTGTTCTACTGTGAAGATGGACTTCTTGGGGTTCAAGGAGATGCCGTATTTACGACATTGTAGCAGAATGGCTCGTAAGTGAGTTAGATGATCGTCTTTGTTTTTCGAATAAATGGTTACATCATCTAAGTAGACTACTACGGAGTGATTGATTAAACCTCTAAAAGCAATGTCCATTGCTCTCTGAAAGGTAGCACCGGCATTAATCAATCCAAAGGGCATTTTGCGATAAGCATAAGTGCCCCAAGGGGTACGGAAGGTAGTTTTTAATTGATCTGACGGAGACATCAAGACTTGGTTGTATCCAGAGAAACCATCTAGTAAGGATAGCCTCTCGAAACCAGAAACTTGTTGAAGAATCTGTTCCATGGGAGGGACAGGATAATTATCTTTGTCAGATGCTTTGTTGAGGTTTCGGAAATCGACACAAAGTCGAATTTCTCCATTTTTCTTCTGCACTGGGACGAGGTTGGATACCCATTGAGTATGTCTAACAGGAAAAATTATTTTAGCACCAAGGAGTTTATTCAATTCTTTTTGTACGGTCGGTTCTAGCTTAGGATGCATTTTCCTCAGTTTCTGTTGGAAGGGAAAGGTTTGGGGTTTCATTGGGATGACATGCTGTATAATATTAGGATAAAATGTCTTAAGATCATCGTAAGTCCAAGCAAAGACGTCTTTGAATTCTTTAAATAATTTAACAAAAGAAGCTTTTTCTTCTCTAGAACATCCCAAGCCTAAATTGATACACTGAGGATTTTCACTAGTCCCTAAATTGACTTTTTCATAAGACAATGAGGAACTGTTGGTTTTTCAATTGACCGTCCTTTTAAATTTATCTTCAAAATCATAAAATTTTTCTAGTCTAACAACAGATTTGGGTATGAGATTTACCATGTCCGATAGAGCTTCAGGAGATTTCGGATTAGGTATTACCGTAAAGTCGTGCAAATTGTCGTCATGCGTTTGTTCATCTATTACAGCGCCTTGAAAGGTTTCTTCCATGTGCAGAAAGTTAATGATATGATGATCATCATCAAATACTCTCCAGTTTGTGATATTGTCTAGAAAAGATGGTCGAAACAACAGCTCCACGGAGAATGCGTTTGGGGATAAGCCTTCTGCAGGAAGAAGTTTAGAGTCAACATTAGCTAGTAGATTTGCTTCAGCATTATTTGATCTAGGAATGGAATTTATATTAAAAGTAGAAAATTTGTTCATTAAACTCCATACCTCAGTCTGGTAACACTTGAGATGAGGGGAAATACAGTGTATAGAATTTCTCACCTGCCTAACCACTATCTCAGAGTCGCCGAATACAACTAGATTTTGAATGTGCATGTCCAAGGATTTTCTGAGACCTTGTAATAAAGCCTCATATTCTGCAATATTGTTAGTACATTCAAATTCCAGTCTACAAGACAATAATGTCTTGTTACCTGCCGGATCGATAATGATGCAGCCTGCACCAGCTCCTTCTCTAGACTTGGAACCGTCGAAATATAAAGACCAAATTTGATTTCCATCGGGCTCACGGGACTGCAGGATAGAAGCTGTTGGTTGTGTACATGCTAGGATCTCAGATTGCTGTTGTGAATTGTTGATAGGTGAAACTTCATCCATGAAATTTCTGAAGTAGGTGTCCATTCCTTTGACTTCAGGTGAATCAACGGGAGGTGTGTATGGTTCATTAGGATTGTTCAAGTTTGTGACCGTGAACTTGAGGTAACGCTCATGATTCACCCTGATCCTGTTGGGCTTACCATTTTCTGGAAGCCATAAGTGAGACCAATCTATTGCGAAGTAACTGTGTAGCTGCTCCAACCAGTCCCTACTCAAAAACAGACCATACACTTCTGGAATATCTACCACAATTATATCAACAACTTGATGAACCTTTGTGTTAGATGATAATCTAATCAATACATTTTTTAGTTCGCCTATAACTTTAACACCTGATCGATCAAGTTGTATAATTTTCAAAGAAGATGGCTCAACTTCAGCGTTAATCTTTTGACAAACTGACCAAGGCATCACATTGGATGATGCTCCTGAGTCAACTATACAATTATGCACATTTCTGTTGAAGATTTCGAAAGTTAAAAGAAAAGGAGGTACATTCTTACGAGTATTCAGAGTGGTAGCTTGTGTTTTCTTACTTGCAGTTTCTAAGACTACTTTATCTGAATTATTTACACTATTTATATTATTATTTACATTATTTACAGGAGTTACAGGAAGGCTTCCTTTATCTTGAGTATCAGGATTATTTTTTGTGGAAGTCTTCTGCGGTACTTTGCTTTGCACAACCTTATTGTTGTTTGAACTACCATTCTTGCCATTTTCTGAAATATTTTGCAACATCTTCTGTAACAAAAATGGAAATTTCAACAACTCATAAATAGAAATGTTAGCCCTTAATTTCTTAAGATCTTCAACAACATCATAATCTAATTTAGGACTGACATTACTTTGTTTAGTTTCTGTTGATTTAGATGGCTTTGGAGGTAAAGTTGTAGCGTTCTCGACAGGAGGTTTGTTTGTCATCTTACTCCTAGTGTTGTAAGGGTGAACAGTCTCAAAGTTAGCTTGGAATATGCTATCCGAGAGGTGTCCAAAAATATTTGGAGAAGACTCTTCTTCTTGAATGGTTTCCTGTTCAACTTCCTCTTGAGGAATATCAGGAGAGATCAAGTCATCCTGGGCTCCTAGAATTGTCTGGAGAGCACATTGCAAACTTTCTAGGTTCAAGCCTTCAGGATTTGGATTAGGCCAGTTGGTTTGAAAAGGCTTTCGGAAAGGACGTTTGTAGGGTCCTTTACTCGAAGAAGCTTCTTCAGTTGACCTTTTTAAATCTATAACTTGATTAGACAATTTTTGTACAACTTTGGTTAAATTTTCCAAATCAGAGTTTTCAGGTTGTGTTTTGTTTTGTGTAGGTCTGGGAAGAATCTCAATCTTCTTTTTGGAAGAAGTAACAGTTTCAGTTTCGTTGCTAGAAGAGTCCTTAAGGCTGAGTATGTCTTTTTCAATCTGAGTAGCCTCTTCAAAGGCTTCTAACAACGTGGCCTTTTTAGATCTTTTTACCCAAATAGCTATACTTTTATGTAGATATTTAGTATAGTAAGCTATTACAAAGATTTCAACAGGCATAGAGTCTGTAGGGATTCTATTCTTAAGTGTTAGAAATCTTTGATTAAAATCTTTAACTTTTTCTTTCGAGTTCATTTTTAAGCTTGAAAGATCCATGACTAAAACTTCCGGAGGTTTTCCATCTCCGAATTTTTCCAAAAAGCATGACTCAAACTTTTCCCAAGACACTATGGTATGAGGCTGTTGGGCGAAGTACCAAGTGGACGCATTACCCTCAAAGGTGTAAGGGGACAACCTACAGACGACATCTTCGTGTTCAACATTACGGAGTCTGATGGCTAACATAAATTTTATGATATGATCTTCAGCTATCTGTTTTGAATCGGGATCAAACTTAGGCAACCATTTCTCCGGGTGCTTAGGTAAAGGATTTTGGGCTCCAGGTACAGCTACAACATCCTGGTCCAACCAAGGTCTAGCAGGGTTGTTCTGATTTTCCATTGGGGAATTGGGTGTGCAAGGACGTGAAGGTGAATTGCCTTCGTCAGAAGAGGAATCTCCCCCAGAATAGGAAGGAGACGAGGGAGGTGGTGAAGGAGGTATCCCAGATCCTCCTGCAGCAGGATTTGTGTTTGGATCTGTAGGATTCACAGTGGGATATATATCGCCTAACTGTTCTCTGATATCAAAGAAGTCTAAAGGTTGATCCCACGGGCGGTTTGGTCGCCTAAGACTAGCTAAGGTGCTATGTGTTTTGATAAGAGATTGACGAACGATCTCTTAGAGATCACCACCTGTAGGATTAGGGGTTGCTAGCTCAACTGTGATCTGTGGATCCTCGGTTGAAGTAGTTGTTATTTGAGGGGGGATATTATCTTGTGAACGGCTTCTAGTCACTATAGGGGTGCGATTAGGTAGGGGATGAGTCTTCTGACCGCATCGTGCCATTAATTAAGTTCAGGCCCTCCTTCTAGCGCCATTTGTTGACGGGCAAAACTGACCATCCGTCAACTGGGAGAGTGGAACCGGTCCGGGGTTGTCTAAAGAACCCAAGCCGTTTGGAATGGACCACCCTGACGAGTTTAACGGCTCTGTTGTCCGCTCTAAGGTCTTCTATGAAAACCAAAGAGAGAAATGATCTGAGCTAAGTAATCTAACTAAAGTAAATAAAACAAACTAAACTATAACTAAATACAAGAAACTAACTAAAATAAAGGAAACTAGAAACTAATAAAAAAAAGATAATGAACTAATATACTAAATCTAAACTATTCTAACTATTCTATCTACAAACTACTAATAACTCAAATCAACTATCTAATTATCATATGCAATATTACTTATTCACAAATGTACACTATAAACAATCTACAGATTTGTTTAAAACCTGCAAAACTCATGTATATTTTCTGCCCTAAGACAGCCAGGAATCTCTTTTTGATTTTTATATTTTATGAAAAAGAACTAAACATTACTGAAATTAAACAATCTAATATATTTTACTGAAATTAAACAATCTAATATAAATCTAATTACAATTATATATAAATTAAACTACTTAATGAAAACAGTAAACAACAAACTAATTGCCCTGGAAACGCTCCAAGTCTGCCCTCTGTATGATAACTTCTAAGCTGGTTGGAGGAAGAAATTCGCACCGGTTAGTCCATAAGATTCTCGAAAACGATTGGCTGTGCTGCTTCTTGAAGTGTTTTACAAGGCAAACAAGACATAAAAGAAAATCATAACAATCTTATGATTATAAATTCCTGCAATAAGGGAAACCTGTTATGCAAGGACTTATATATAACAATTCAATCTTTGAAGAAGGTAAACCTGTCATTCACAAACTGAATAAACAATTGCTATGTCTTTTATCTATTTGGAAGAAACAAGATATGGATATTTGTTATAAAATTATATCATTTGCATTTGATTTAGATAGCTAAAGTAGTCATAAATCATAGACAAAATGATATACAAAACATGAAACAAAATGTTGATATATTGAGAAGTTAAAGCTGTAACAAAACATCAATTCTGCTCCAGTCTGTATCAGAATTCCATATCCTTGTTCTCCCACGAATGAGGATGTTTTTTATTACAAAAATCATAAGTTTATATAAGTTTCTCCACAGGGTAAAACATCCCTGTGGATAATCATCAAACAGTTTTACATAATCTGGGAAAAAATCCCAAAATCTACTAAACTAAGCAATCTAAAATGCAGGTGAAATCCTTGAGATATCCTCCAACTACTCATAAACTCAATTGCAATTCGAATTTACCTACAATAGGACACAAATATCAAATTAGAAGGATATTTTAGTAACAAAATACAAAAAAATGATCCTATAGACTTAGCTACAAAATCATCTGATTATGTAGCTAGTCTTAAAATAGCACACAGGACCAGATAGCAATCAAATAAAATCTTAAAAGAAATCAACTCCAATTTAATTTTCTTCTAATAATCATCAAAAATGAATTACTAGTGATTCAATTAAAATCATCATTCAAATTAAACAATATCAAAATGAATGCAATCAAAACAGAGTAAAGAATGCTCTGTTTTCAGTTACCATAAAACATGGTCAAATCTTGATAGGCCTGTTTTGTATCGAATGAAATCAAACAGTGAATCGAATCGTATAAGATATGATTTAATTGAACACAATCATAATCGATACCATCATACTTGAACATAATCGAAATTGATTTGTCATTGTTGTAAAAATATTTGATCAAATGCAAATAAGGAAAGGTCGTTACGATTGTTGCCAAACATTCAAAACAACATCAAACTTCACCATAGATTTGAATCGTTGAGCATTCACATAACCAATCAGACAGAATCACATAATAATCATAGCCATCAACAATATTGATAACCATAATCTGAGAAACAATCAAATCGAATTGTGATTGAGCCGAAAATAGACACACATCGTAATCCTGGGCATGATCATTTACGTTTAACAACTCAAACTTAAACAATATATTCGTTGCAATATAAACTGAGATGAGAACACGGTCAAACCATATCATGTGAATCGAGTAGTTGGATACAACAGCTATGATTTACATCTGTTCGCAAATTGGTTACACCTTAACAGGATGGTATTCGAATTGTTCACAAGATATAAAATCACAATAATTAACTGTAATTGCCAACTATATCATCTAGAACATCACCAATTCGGATCAAACATTGACTGTGTTTGAAATTTAAATAACAGAAACAGCCTGTGTTTAGACAGAGTATTCAATTGAAACTAAATTAAAAACAACCAAATCTATCGTATGATTGATCGAACCAAAACCAAATCCAATCAAAGCTAATTCGGGAATTCGATTAATCAAAACAAACTTATATACAATAATGCATGCTTATTAAATAATTTCAAATTGATGCTATACACAGAGCTGTGAGTTCATCATATGAACAAGTGATAATCATACCAGTATGACTGTTCAGACTATGCCATCTTTGAGTTTACAACCGTTGTAGCAGACTCCACGTTTTTGAACAAAATCGAACCAGTTGTTCGTTGCTTCTTATCCGTGGATGGCATCTTTTCCTTTTGACTAGTAAGCTTTGCAACTTGGTCTTCCAGATCGTGAATTCTGGATTTCAGCATTGGCACATCAATGTAATAGCTTTCAAGCCATGCACCACACTGATCACATGGTTGATTTGCAAGCTGAGATGGAGCAGGAGAGGGTTTCGACGAGTCACCGGGGGTTTCACAGGGCATTTTAATGCCGGGATAACTTGGATCATCTTGTAAACAAGGAGGTAGGTTCTTCACAAAATCATAGGCTGGTTTATTACATAGACCTTCAGAATAGGGATACTCGCTTGCTAGGAAACGCTCAATTTTCGAGTCAGATTCCTCACTGAGCACAATAGGGTCAGGATTGACAGGTGCCTTTGGTTTGTTTCTTGCCATGCGAGAGATTAACCATGCGTTCTTCTTACCTTTAGAATTGGCATTAGGTTTGGTCTTGGGATTTTTAGCCACAGGTTTAAACTTTTCCACCTCTATGGTCACAGAAATGTGTAGGTCAATAGATGGCTCGTGTAGGGGTTTGGGTAGGAGAGCGTTGTAAGGCACAGGGGGAATAGGTTTGCTTTCGCTCACCACAGGTTTGTCAACCTGTGGTGGGCTTGACTCATCAAAACCATTATGACTGAGAAAAACACTCCAACAGTCACGACGTAACCCCAACTCATAAACCATAAGCATTTTGATTAACCCAAAATGGAAGAGGCTGGTATCGGCCTGGTTGCGTTTATACCTTTTGGACATTTTAAACAAACTCCTATGCAGGTAGTGAGGCATGTTAAGTTCAAAACCCATGAAAACCATAAGAAGCCGAAGGTGATACATGAAAACGAGACCATACCTTCCCTCGCAAGTGATGAATTGTTTAGTTATCATCAACAAGTCGTGCCATATTTTCTTTAGCATATTTGCAGGCAGACCCTTGTCACAAGATCTCACTCTTCGTGACTAAAACAGTAATGTCCACGGGACATCCTCTACTTTATAGTTCTTTGACCATCTCTGTGCGACAACAGGCAGACTGGTGGCTAGACTAAGGAACTGTTCGTTGATTTCCAACTGCACATCCCCAACGTTGGCTCGACATCCATCGAATGTTAATGCAAATTGTCGAGCCACACCAGTGTTATAACCATCAAATTTTTGGATGAAAGGGAGCCATCCGAATTCCTCCAAGTCGCTATATGCACCATCAAACATTAACAGGGCCTGGCAGCCATTGGGTTCAGTCCTTATGACTAGAGCCATGGCGCGGGCATCATGATAGGGTTTGGATCAAACACACAGGAGTATAATCGATAAGGCTACAACTGCAAATGCTCAAACAGGAAGAAAATCAATAGGCGCGTGCTAAGGTGGTGGGTTAGTTCACCGCCATGCAGAACATTAAAGGCTCAGTACAACACTATTTAATCAATCATGACACCACTCAAACCACATTAATCGACTAACACAAAAATTCAAACGGTGGATAGTGATACCAAGGCACCATTGTATTGTTTGAAACCACGAACATTCAATATATAATCAAACCAAAGTTAAACGTGCCATTAATCAATCAAAACCATATATCAATGCGCCATAGTATAATTCAAACCAAAGTAAATACAAATGTTTCATTAACGCGCCAAGTATATATCAAACATTGCCATTCAATATGTAAAATTCAACTTATGTGTTACTCATGTGCCTTGTTGTATAATCAAAGTTGACAAGAGATTTCACAAAGTCACTAAGCCAAGAGGTTATAATAGCAAGTATTAAAACAAAATCAACCATYKCTCTTATGAAATCAAGTATAACTCATAAATTCTCATGCACAATACCTTATCAATCAAATAAAAGCCAAGTTGCGCAATCAAAGCAAGAATGTCACAGTTTGAAAAATGTCCTCAGCCATATAATCAACCAAAGGTAAGTGCCTTTCAGAACATCATTGAGCAGACCACGATAGTTAAAATAACAATGGAGGAGTTTTCACACTTTCAGTCGTGAAAACTAATTTGAAACGAAATTGCAAACATCTCATAGAATGAAAATATTGTCTCTTTGCAAAATGTGACAGTAATTTGAAGTTCAAGAGACATAGGTGTAGGCAGCTTTTAGGACAATTGAAAAAATTGAGTTGGCTGCCAACACCAAGGTAGTCCAAGGTTGGTCAAAATAGTTTAGAGTTGTTATTCATGTACCAAGATTTCTCATGCCATGTCATGTCCTAGATTTTGAATCACTCATTTAGAGACTTGTGTCAAATGAATTCATGGGACATCCATCTTGGAGGTTGCATTGTGGAACTATTTGTCACATGTGGACTTATCTAATTCTCCCATGACTTGAGGAGAAAGTTGGCATGATTTGAGGAGGGTTTTTACACATTGAACACCTCATCCATGACACGTTTGGAGCTGATTTGTAGGGTTCATCCACTCTTGAGGGGTCTTACTGATGATTTATGGAGATTTTTCACCTTGGAGATCTATGTGTCCACCTTGGAATATACCTAAAATACTTTACTTGCATACTTTGAGGAGTTTGTTGAGGAACTACCCCTTTGGAGGCCTTTGGATGCTAGACATTACACCTTGGATTCACCTTCTTCCTTCATTAAGAGAGACATTACACTATGTTGGGGCCTTTTCACTTGGATCTTTGTACATGTGGTTTGACCACCTCATTTTTATTGTATTTTTTGACTAGGTAGTTGGAGGAAGTAATATTTTATCCCTCCCTAGGCTAGATATAAGGATCTCAAATGAGACATTACTATCGGCTATATATAAGGATCTCACATGAGACATTGATATTTTATTTTAAATGAATTTTAACAACACTCTACATGGAGATTTGTCCTTCCTCCTTATCACTCATTCTTGGATTTTTGGAGCATTCACTCCTTAGAGATTAATTGACATATCTTTGTTGGAGCATATGGTTGTGTAAAGGTTTCTTTCTCTGTAGATGAGTTTTGTCAATTCTTGAATAATCTCTATTATGGTTCTTGTTTGGTGCTTAAAGATTAATGGTGATATGCTCAAGTCTTCTACGAACTAATTACTAGATCAATCCATTGAAGGGATTTTTCTACCATTGGAGGGAATATGTTCTAGGTTAATTCATCTCCTTCTTCCTTTGTTGGTTTGGTAAGTTCTTTTCTTTATCTATGCATATTGGAACCCTAGAAAGAAGTATTAAGTAAGAATAAAAAACCATAGTTGATCTTGTTGGTGAAGGGTGTTCCCATGATGATCCCTTCTTGTTGGGCCTTCATGTCCATTGTTAATCTTGATTAGATAAGGTATTACTCTTCCTTTTTGGTTCTAATCTCTTAGCCCTAATCCTTGAATGAAATAAACCAATTGTGAAGAAGGTTTATTCTTGAATCCATAATCACCTTTGATTCATATTGATTCTATTTCCCATGTGGGATTGGGCATTGATCTCTAATTCCTTCCGTCACCTTTTTTAAATCATAAAAACCCCAAAACATTGTTTTACTAAAGCTACTCCTTCACTGTGTGCCTCATTGCTTAGCTATAGTAATCCTAGTAGGAATACCTCCCTTGATCTAGAGGAGAGCCAACCTAAAGTGAATATCATAAGTTTATTAGGTGATAGTGATGATCGTCCTAATAGTTTCCCCTTGAGTTGTGCCTTGTGGATTAGGGATTTTATCATTAAGTACAATTTGGGAGGCAACATTTTTGGCATTTTTGTTGGGGATAAAGTCCATTCACCTAGAAATTTTAAGATTATGCTTCATGACACCATAGTGAGAGTGTTGTATTACATATCTCCTTCTCCAATGGTGGCTCCATGAATGGACAAAGACCTTGTTCCTTACAAATTTTGAAGATGTTGTTGGGTGTAAACCTAAGCAGATACAATAATTTTGAAGGATCTTTGAAGAAAATATCATCTTGGTGACTCCACCTTTGGTATTGATATGAGGTTTGATCATTGTTCATTTCATATTTTATTTTCAACCTTGTTTTAAAGACCTAAAAGAAAAGAAAAATGGGATTGCCTTTGGAAGATTGGCATGCTCCTTTTGATTTCTTAAATGTCTTGAGGTTCCCTCATAAAAACCCAAGTATATATGCAAGATCATTTCCAAATTTTTGTGGACATGATGATTCAGTCATACTAGATATTTCATCTTTCATGGAATTCAATTTGAGCATGGGAATCATTCATGAAGATGTTATGATGAATTTTTTTTGCATTTAGTATGAAAAATAGTGCAAGAGATGGTTTGGACATCTTGGTAGAGAAGATGTGTTATCTTTTGCAATATTTGTTGAGGAATTTTGTAGGAAATGGAGCCCTAATTATCATGATAAATGTATTCCCATTGTTGGAACACTCAAGGAAGTATATGGTGCACAAAACCCTATTGAACAAACTCCCAACTCTCATATTGAATATGATGAAGGTATCACTGAAGCATGCTTTCCAAATTTAAAAATAGATTAGTTATTGGCTTCTACCTCCAACATTTATGTAGGTAAGTCTGCATGTGGGTAGCCCTTAAGCACCCCCATCCCTACAACATGACCGATCTTTGCCAAATATTAGGTATGGATTCCAAATTTCAAAGGAAATGCAAATGAAGACATTTGGAATGAAGAGTATGATACATGTTTGAAATTCTATGATGAGGTAAGTCCTACTATCCTACATGATAAAGAAACAAATTTTCCCATTCTCAAGTTGAAAAATGAAGAATTCACACAAACTTCCACCAATAATCCAAGCTTCCTGAACAGAGCAATCCTAGATCCTATGTTTTGTTTTTTAATTCCCCCCTATTTATGAAACAGATTCAGATGAACAAGAGCATATGGTTTATTGTGTTATAGAGTTACTTTGTGAAACATATAAGGAAAAAACAAAGAACCTTCTTCCTTGTTCTATAGACACTCATCCTAAATACAAATGATTTTATTATGTGGACATAGTTGAAAGACATCCATGGTCATTTCCAAGCACTACTATTGATGTTCGAGGATGTGGAGATCAATAACCCATTGTGAAGACTGAGGATAACACTTAGGGTACTCACCATTCTTTTCTCCCTCGTGTGCTCCCCTTTCTCCTCGCAGACTCACCCTCGTGTGCCCTCGTGTGCTCCCCTTTCTCCTTGCAGACTCACCCTCGTGTGCTCCCCTTTCTCCTTGTAGACTGACCCTTGTGTGTCCTCACGTGATTCTTCTCTCCTCACTGAATACCCTTTCTCCTCTGCTCGTAGAGGTCGTATGCACACTCTGTTCGCACAGGGTATGGAGTGCACAGTACATGATGTGACTGGGGTATGGATCGGGGATATGCATACACAAATGGGGGGGGATTCATTTTTGTTAAAAAGGTTTTTGGTTTTGTGATGCAGGAGCATCCCTCCACGTTAGCCAGCCCGCTAGCCAGCCATGTTGAGCACGTGCATTCAAGATGAAGAGAGGCATAGCCTCATTTAAAATTTGAATTGAATGTAATTTAATGTCTAGGTTGGTGAGCCATAGAAGCCGTGCCTTTGTGCAGGCGTTAGGTAGATCAACTTTAATGCTAGATCGACTAAGATATAGATCCATATGTTGGACTAGACAACCATTTATTGTAATTGAATAGAGTAGGTAGATCTGGAGGGAAGCGCTCTAAGAGCCCCCTCAGGTAAGAGAGATTATCGGATCTCATTTTTGGAAGACCTTGTAGTGGTTGTAAGAGAGGAGAGCTAGAGAGAGCTCATAACACTTTGTAATTACAGTCATTTTACATTGTTAATATAAACAAAAGCAGTTTTTCTTGCACATGTTCTGTGTTATATGGATGTCTATGTGTGTTCTTTTATATGTTGTGAATGTATGCATGTTAGGCATTCGACAGGAGTTGGTTGGTTTTCAGGCTTGAGGGGTCTTTGAGGTTTCATGTCAGGAGGGCATGATAGAGTGCTACGGTCTCTGAATACCAGTGCACAGAGGATGCACTTCTGAACTCTGCCGAGTAAGACAAAGATGGGCTGCGGAACATAAGCTAAAATCATCAACTCAGGAGAAGACCTCGAGGTTGCTGAACACCTCAGGAGGCAAGGCTATGTGGGAGGAGACACAGTTGCAGACAAAACCTCTTAGGAGTTTTGTAAGGCTCTTCCAAGTGGGCAATGAGCATGGGCACAGTGGTGCATTGAAGAAGGAACTCTGTGGTGAGTTCAGGAAGAAGGACCAGAATCACTGAGGATTCTGAGAGCTCTGCCAGGAGGGCATCGAGCAAGTGCATAGGTTCACAAGGGGATAGAACTGTTGAACGTTCTGTGGAGAAGATACTCCACTAGGAGGGCGTCGTGGAAGTGTGCAGATAGGCACAAAAGTGAAGATAACTCTTTGAGTTCTAGAAGTGAGGAAGAGTCCACTGAAGGATCTTCACTGGGTTGTTGAACACCCAGAGAGACTCAACAAGAGGTTGCTTGAGCAAACAGAGAGCCAGGAAGGCATTTCATTCTCCATCTGTGGGAGAAGAAAGATCAAATCCCTTAGGGGTCTGATCATTTGAGAAGCTCAGGAATCTCACTCAGAAATCGTCGTCAGTCATTGGATCGGGAGAAGATGCTTAGAGTTTAGTCTCTGGAGTAGGTGCATAAGAGAACGAATCTGAGCCGTCATATCTTGGGCAGATACACCGACAACCATCAGATCTGCAGAAGTTGCGATGGATTTAACCTCCTTAACAGGAGGAATATCCCGATAGGCATCGGGATATTGACACTCAGGAAATCGGGATTCCTGAGGTCATGAGAATTGAGACATCATAAATATTGAAATCCCGACGACATGAGAGTCATCCATCAGGTTGGGGTACATGGCGGAGATCTGAAGAGGGTCGGAGATTGGAGTTTCGCGAGTCCAGAGGATGAGGTGTTCAGGACATTTGAAGTCGCGAACCCCGAGATTTAATTTGCACCGTCCATTTGATAAGGACACGTGGCAGCGACCGGTGCCATCGGGGAAGTCCCAACAGGAAGTGTTGATCGGGGTTTGAGTCATCGGGATATCGGATATCCCATAGACAAAGTTTTGGTTCACTTTGGAATCACGAAATGCGATACCCCGACGAGTGGGAGCCAGCTGTCAGCAAACCGGAGAAGGAAGGTAGTGTCGTCGTGAGGGGCCAGCTATCAGTGCTATGGAGAGTCAGGATTTGGATGATCAAGAATTACGTAGGAATATGCATTTAGGAATTTGAAACCCCGTAACCCCGACGGGGATAAGGTTGTGGTCACGAAGTAATGGTCACGTGGGCCCGGGGCTGAGCCAGGAGGGCTAGCTGAAGTTAAAGCGTGTCGAGAATCGGAGGATCGCGGATCCAGGGGACGATTGCATTTTGACATCAAAAAACCTGAAACCCCGACAAAAGTATATGGCTGCGGTCATATAGGAGAAGGTCATGTGGACTAGAGAGCCTAGCTAGAGGGGCTAAGGGTAGAAGAGAGCTCATCAGGAAATTGAAGCCTGAAATCCCGATAGGAAGGTAAGGCTGTGGTCTTATGAATTCTGGTCCTATGGACTAGAAACCTAGCCAGGAGGGCTAGCACATGAAAAGGGCGCATCGGTGATTGGGGATTGGAGAGGTGAAAAACTTTCGACAATGGGCATATCGAAACCCCGAAGTCCGATAACAATTTTCATGTGGGGAAATTGTTCACGACGAGTGCAGGAGGTCGTGCAAACGAAGGAAGACCTGTGGACTGGGTCAGATGTTTCTCAGTGATTCCCGAGGGAATTCAAGGAGCTTCTTCGGCTCAAAAAAGGGGGATTGTGATCGATCCTGAGAGCGGGAGAGCATGATGGGGGTGCGGTTGCGAATCGACTCCATCAAGTGGTATCAGAGCTTATTGCTTGTCTGTATATTTCAGGCAAGAAAGGAAGAGGAAGAGAATACTCTGATACACGTCAAGTGGTATCAGAGTGGGAACTTCATCTGTATATTTCAAGTGAAGCGAGAGGAGAGTAGACAGAGACAACACCATGGTTACTGAAGACCATAGGCATGCTGGGAGGAAGAAGATCAAGGCAGAAAATCTTGTGGAAATGGATAAAGAAAGGGATAGAGAGCTCTATGAATTAAAAGCAAACATAGAGAAGCTCGAACTGCGGATGTGTCAGGATAGGAGGAGGAGACGGATGCATGAATTGCCCATGGAGAAGGCAAAAGAAAAATGATCAGTCACAGAGTTGATGGTCAGAGGACAGCGCAGGCTGCTAAAGAGATGGTTGAGGTATGCTGAAAAACTCAAGGCCATAGAGGAAAAGGTGATTTATGTCTGTGAGCCAGAGACTGGGAGAGGTCTCGATGATGAAGAGGATGGATTGGGATCGGCTGAGGATCTCAAGCCCTACTAGGAGGGTAGAGTATAAATTCTCGTTTTCCAGGAGGGCAATATATTAAGATCACTGCGGGATATCAAAGACTGTCAGGAGGATAGCCAGGGAATTTCACATTGCCAGCTGGGAAATGAAAGGAGATCGTTGCGGGATCTCGAAGACTACCTGGTGGGCAAAGATGAAAATCTGAGACTGTCTGAAAGTCTCATGGACTCAGAGGAGAGTTCAATTCAGAAAGAAGTGCTTATGAAGATGGGATCGGTTGATCTCATAGTCTGCCAAGAGGGCAGCAGAAGCATCCCATATTTCCAGGTGGGCAGGGATGAGCAGGTGAGTTTGGATCAACTCGAGGAGCTAACAGAGAAGATGAGACTGTCTAAAGGTCTCTTAAATTCAGGGATGGAAGTATATCAGCAGGAGCAGCTGACAAAAGAGGTGAATGATCAGGATGATATTCTGATGATTGGGGGAATTGGGATATTCCTACCATGTGCCCAGGAGGAGGCAGAAATTTGTGTTGCATATGGTGCAACAACAGAATAGTCACAGCTGATGATGACTGTCAAAGAAGAATTGGAGAAAACTTTGGAAGCTGCCCAAGTAGATGAAGAGAGAGAGAATTCTGAGGAGTGTCTCAACATATTCAGCCAGGAAGATGAAAGAGTTGTAGCATTGGAGCTAGTAGCAAAGGAAGCCAAGGAGCAGGCAGGCAAAGTTATCACTCCATGGGAGATGGAGCTAGAGATGTTGGAGGATTGGTTGAACAATCCAGGGCCAGCAAGAGAACTGACATAAGTTGAGATGTCAGGGAAGGTGACTGAACAACAAGTCAATCAAAGGGAGACTGCAGAGCTAAAGTCTGCAGTAGAGTGGCAACTTGAGGCCACCGATGAAGATGAAGAAGATGGCATGGGAGATCATAGCGATCTTCCCAATTTGCAGCTGAGGAGACTGCATGAGTAGGACCATCCACTGGAGCAGCTGGACCAAGTGATAGAAGATATCAGAAGGCCGATGGTAGAGTCAGCAGAAGCTGACAGTGAGGAGAGGCTGAGCAGAAAGGAAACAAAAACAGCAACAACGCAGAAGCAGCAACAACAACAGGAAGATGGAGCAGATGGGAAGCTCCAAAGACTTATTTGGGATCCAGGAGGATTTCCAACATCTTAGAGGGGAAGCGCATGAGAAGGAGCTCATGATTTTGTAGCTGAGGACTTTGATGCAGGAGCATCTCTCCACGTTAGCCAGCGAGCCAGCCAACCACGTCGAGCGCGTGCATTCAATTGAAGAGAGGTGTAGCCTCATTTAAAATTTGAATTGAATGTAATTTAATGTCTAGGCTGGTGAGCCATAGAAGTCGTGCCTTTGTGCAGGCGTTAGGTAGATCGGCTTTAATGCTAGATCAGCTGAGATCTAGATCTAGATGCTAGACTAGACAACCATTTATTGTAATTGAATAGAGTAGCTAGATCTGGAGGGAAGCACTCTAAGAGCCCCCTCAGGTAAGAGAGATTATCAGATCTCATTTTTGGAAGAAGTTGTAGTGGTTGTAAGAGAGGAGAGCCAGAGAGAGCTCATAACACTTTGTAATTACAGGCATTTTCCATTGTTAATATAAACAGAAGCAGTTTTTCCTGCACATGTTCTGTGTTATATGGATGTCTGTGTGTGTTGTTTTATATGTTGTGAATGTATGCATGTTAGGAATTCGGTATGAGTTGGTTGGTTTTTAGGCTTGAGGGGTATTTGAGGTTTCATGTCAGGAGGGCATGATAGAGTGTTGCGGTCTCGAAATACCAGTGCACAGAGGATGCACTTCTGAACTCTGCAGAGTCATACAAAGACGTGCTGCGGCACATAAGCTAAAATCATCGACTCAGGAGAAGACCTCGAGGTTGTTGAACACCTCAGGAGGTAGGGTTGTGTGGGAGGAGACAAAGTTGTAGACAGAACCTCATAGGAGTTCTGTAAGGCTCTACCAAGTGGGCATCGAGTGTGGGCACAGTGGTGCATTGAAGAAGGAACTCTATGGTGAGTTCAGGAAGAAGGACCAGAATCACTGAGGATTCTAAGAGCTCTGCCAGGAGGGAATCGAGCAAGTGCATAGGTGCACAAGGGGACATAACTGTTGAACATTCTGTGGAGAAGATACTCCACCAGGAGGGCATCAAGGAAGTGTGAAGATAGGCACAGAAGTGAAGAGAACTCTTTGAGTTCTAGAAGTGAGGAACAGTCCACTGAAGGATCTTCACTGGGTTGTTGAACACCCAGAGAGACTCAGCAAGAGGTTGCTTGAGCGAACAGAGAGCCAGGAAGGCATTTCATTCTCCATCTGTGGGAGAAGAAAGATCAAATCCCTTAGGGGTATGAGCATTTGAGAAGCTCAGGAGAGCTCAGCAGCCATTGGATCAGAGGAGGAGAGAGATCTGGATCGTTGATTTCCACATCCAGGAGGAGTCTACATAAGGAGGAGACCGACAGCTGTCGGATCTCACTCAGAAATCACCGTCAGTCGTTGGATCGGGAGAAGATGCTCAGAGTTTAGTCTCTGGAGTAGGCACGCAAGAGAATGAATCTGAGCCGTCAGATCTTAGGAAGATATGCTGATAGTCGTCAGATCTGAAGAAGTTGTGAGGGATTTAACCTCGTGAACAGGAAGAAGATCCTGATAGGCATCGGGATATCGACACTCCGAAAATCGAGATTCCTGAGGTCGTGAGAACTGAGACATCATAAGTCTTGAAATCCCGACGAGATCAGAGCCGTCCATCAGGTTAGGGTACATGGAAGAGATCTGAAGAGGGTCGGAGATCGGAGTTTCGCAAGTCCAGAGGATGAGGCGTCCAGGACATTTGAAGTCATGAACACCGAGAGTTAATTGGGACCATCCATTTGATAAGGATGCGTGGCAGCGATCGGTACCATCGAGGAAGTCCCGACATGAAGTGTTGATCGGGGTTTGATTCATCGGTATATCGGATATCCCGTAGACAAAGTGTTTGTGAACTTTGGAATTGTGAAACGCTATACCCCGACGAGTGGGAGCCAGTTGTCAGCAAACCGGAGAAGGAAGACAATGCCGTCGTGAGGGGTCAACTGTCAGTGCTATGGAGAGTCACGATTTGGATGATCGGGAATTTCATAGGCATATGCATTTAGGCATTTGAAACCCCATAACCCCGACGGGGATAAGGTTGTGGTCATGGAGTAATGGTCACGTGGGCCCGGGGCTGAGCCAGGAGGGCTAGCTGAAGTTAAAGCGCATCAGGAATCGGAGGATCGTGGATCCAGGGGATGATTGCATTTTGACATCGAAAACCTCAAAACCCCGACAGAAGTATATGGCTGCAGTCATATAGGAGAAGGTCACGTGGACTAGAGAGCCTAGCCAGAGGGGCTAAGGGTACAAGAGAGCTCATCGGGAAATTGAAGCCTAAAATCCCGATAGGAAGGTAAGGCTGCGGTCTTATGAATTATTGTCCTATGGACTAGGAACCTAGCCAGAAGGGATAGCACATGAAAAGGGCACATTGGTGATCGGGGATTGGAGAGGTGAAAAACTTTCGACAACAGGCATATCGAAACCCCGAAGTTCGATAACAGTTTTCCTGTGGGGAAATTGTTCACGGCGAGTGCAGGAGGCCGTGCAAAGGAAGGAAGACCTATGGACTGGGTCAGATTTTTCTCAGTGATTCCTGAGGGAATCCAAGGAGCCGCTTCGGCTCGAAAAAGGGGGATTTTGATCGATCCTGAGAGCGGGAGAGCGCGATGGGGGTGCGGTCGCGACTCGATTGCATCATTTTGTTTTTTATTTATTTCTTAATTTATATATTTATAATATATAAATTATATTATATATATATATATATTAAAGTGGTTCTAATGGTTAAGAACATGTGTTTTCTCCTAATAGGTCACAAGTTCAAATCTAGAGGGGGGTAGGGTATTTATACCTTCATAATAGACTTTATGAGTCAAGTCACTGGGTGTACGGGATCCCTTGTCCCACAAACAAGGGGGTCTCATACAACAATTTGGCATTTATCTTGTTATTAGAGATAAATTTGAGCATGGATTTCATTTATCTTTTTGATATTGACATCCTTTTATATGAGATGGTCAATGACAATGGTTAGTGTGGCCTATAAGGCAGATTGAAAAAATTATGGGTTTACACCCAAATTTGTGTTGTTACCACTTATTAGTAATAGGTTTGTGTGCAAAGTGACCAAACACTCTTATAATAATAAGAGCAGGTTAGCGATTGTTGAGTTCCTGCATGGAGGAGCCATCTGTCTATCTCACCAGAAGTTGTTCATCAATATGCTCTGTGGAGAAGTCATCCGTCAAATTCTGATTCTCTATGCGTGGAGGAGGTCGCATCTTCAAGTTGTTGAAGAGTTTTGAAGGGGGTGCACTGCATTGAAGGATCATTGTTACTGTTAAGCTACTGAATAATTCGATGTTCACCAAAATTGCACGAGAGATCAAGTCACCTCTGCGGATTTGATTATTGAATTGTTGCCATCGTTCACAAGGAATTTCTTACAAATTGTCACATATTTTGACTGCCAGAGCTTAAGGGAGGGAGAATATCACTGTTCTTACCACCAATAGACCCTGAAAACTGTTGTCAAGAATCATTCGTTGTCTTCTCTGGTGGTCATGTTCTAGCCAGATCGCAGAATATTTGTTGTACCAGATTGCAGGAGATTCACTGTCAGGAAAGAGGAATAAGAGTTTGTCATGATCTGTTGTGATCTAAAATTTAGCCAACAATTGGTTATGTTATCACTCTAGGAGTATTTCTAGGTTTTGATCGAAAGAGCCTGGTAACTTAATCAAGAACTCAAGAAATCATATAAACTGTAACTCTTAATTCCAACCCCTTAACTTTATTACACCCATCACCCCTAACACTTAACCTTTATAACCTAGAATTAATATAAACCTTAACCATTGAGCATTACAACCTCTAAATCCCCTATAACCTAATTACATATATAACCTTAAGTTTCATGGTTATTACCTTAATTTATCCTATAAATAACTCATATAAATTGTAACTCTTAATTCCTAACACCAATAAATTATAACCTCTAACCCCTCACCAATAGAAGTTCTTAACCTTAAAACATATTAAATATAACCCCTAAAACATAACCATATAAATCCTTACACCTAATCCTCATATTATAACCCCAATAACACTAATCCACTAAGAAATAAGACTTATAAAGATTAACCCTTAAAACCCCTTACCCCTATAACACATGTTACCATAAAACCTAACCTACCACCCTTAATCCCTCACACTTCTATCACCAAGAAAATGTATGAATTAATATTATGTCACTTTTGCTACTTGAATAGTTGAGGTTTAGTAGGAAACTCTTTTGAGAATGTTGTTTGCTTGATACCTAGGTGAAAGTCCTTGATAGATTTTCTATATGGCAACTTAGCTCCAAGGAAATCACTCTTTCAATGGAGGGATTGTAAGCCCCAAATTTTGAATTAGCATTTACTATTGTGATAATTATGGTAATTTTTGAGCTAACACTATCTAGATACATTCCCAACTTTCTTCTTTATATATCGATGTTTGTGTGATGTGTCCCACATGGTTATCTTATGCTCACTTATTATTATGATGTGTCATACATGGTTATCTTATGATCACTTATGATTTGGATGTGTTCCACATGGTTATGCTATGCTCACTTATGACTAGGATGTGTCACACATGGTTATCTTATGCTCACTTATTATTAGAATGTGTTGTACATTAATTATATTACACTCAATTATGATCATTGAGTTCATTGTGTTATTTGACATATTTTCATTGATTATATGTTAGCATTACTTTTAATAAGTTTGGATGAATGTTGGATATTTCCTATTTCGATTGTTGCACTAAAATTCATCAGTTGTAGAGAGAAACCCAAACACTATTATACACAAATGTGACTACTAAAAACATTGCAAGTGTTGAAGTGTTATTCAGTTATTTAGTTCTTGAGATCTTCATTGGCATTTGTTAGATGTGAGGAGAAACTCGAATGGTTAATTATTGGTTGTTGGAGATGATGCACTCTTCCAAAAATGGGATATGTTTCTCAATACCTTTGTCTATGACCTTAGGATATCCTTGGGTATGGTATAAAACGTTTTTAGAGTTTCTACCCCTAGGGGGTCAGTCATGTTACATTGGGAGTTCCTATCATCAGACCTAACCTTAACTATCTCTAACATATTTAAGGAAGGTGATAGCTTCCATTTAGGATTGATATTTTGAGGGGTTGTTCCTTGTGTGTGAAAGGGAGTAACTATGTTATATTGTTAAGATTTGCATTGTGTGGAACTTTTCCTCAAGATTAGCGACCCTTGGAATGGGAGAGAGAGACTGTCCATTTCCATTGGTGAGTAGATAGAGCTTGGATAAACCAAATCCTATGGGATGTGTTCATCCTATTCATGATTGGTTTGAGAGCACCATAAGCCTACAAGTGGTGTGTACACCATAGTTGAGGGAGAGTATATTTCCCTTGTCACATTGAAACCCTATGGAGAAGAGTTAATTGTTGCACTAGAGGCTTCAACCCCCAATAGGAGGTCCATGTCTTACACTTATGTTGTTTGAATTTGGTCTAGTTTCTGTTGAGGCTTATGAGGAACTATGTAGTTTTTGGTCTTGATATTGATATCCTAGTTCTAAGGAGTAATTGTGTTATATTGTTAGGATTTGCATTGTGTGAAATTTTTCCTTGATATTAGTGACCCTTGGAATGGGAGAGAGAGACTGCCCATTTCCATTGGTGGGTATATAGATCTTCGATAAACCAAATCCTATGGGATGTTTTCATCCTATTCCTGATTGGTTTGGGAGCACCATAAGCCTACAAGTGGTGTGTACACAAGAGTTGAGGGAGAGTATCTTTCACTTATCACACTGAAACCCTATAGAGAAGAGTTAATTGTTGAACTAGAGGCTTCATCCCCCAATAGGAGGTCCATGTCTTACACTTATGTTGTTCGGCATTGGTCTGGTTTTTGTTGAGGCTTATGAGGAACTATGCAGTTTTTGGTCTTGATCTTGATATCCTAGTTCTAAGGGGTTTTCCAATACCACTAGTCATAGATTAGTTGGGAGGAAAATCACATGCAAGTGTATATTCCTAAACCACTAGCTATATTATCTATAGAAGGCCTAAATTTCACTAAGAGGTGGACTTCTTAAGGTGATTAAATATAGTTCAGTTCAGTAATTTATTTCTTTTGTTGTTGTTAAGTTTATAATATATATCTAACATTTTTTCATTATTATCATTTGAAAAGATAATTGTGGTTAAATAGTGTGTTCTTTAAAGAATAAATAATTGTGGAATTTCATCATAATAGGCCCACAACAATAGGTTGTCTTAGGTTGTTTAGTGTGAGGCAACCTACTATCATGGGTCTATTATGATTATTTTTTATAATTATTCTATCTAAGAAATAACAAATTTAATCATGATTTTCCTCTTTAAATAGAATAACCAATGTTACGTTAAATACACAACAGAAGTTAAATACAATGGAAGCAATAAATCACAATATGGCCCTGTCTCCAAATCATCATGAGTAGTCAACTTCTTGGGGAAATCCAAACCTTGTACAATTGGTACACATAGATATTGGTAAATATGCACTCTTGGTCACTTTTCCTCCCAATTAAAGAACACCCAAGGATGTTGGTCATACAATTGCTAATGTACAAAAAACTAGGAGAAATCCATAAACAACCTATTGGTGGATGAAGCCTATAATGAAAAAATCAACACTTATTTGTAAGGTTTCAATGTGACAAGGGAAATACACCCTCTCTTGACTATAGTGTGTGTTTCTCCTTTAAGGGTAACAGTCCCAAAGCCACCCATCAGTCAATGTGGTGTGTTATAGATTCCATGAGATATCTTAATCCCTATAATCCCTATTATAACCTTAACACCTATAATCCCTATTATAACCTTACCACCTATAATCCTTATTATAAACTTACCACCTATAATCCCTAAACATAGAACCTAATATATAATTATTGCTCATAACCCCTAACATAACACCTAACTCATATATCCTTAACAATATCTAACACCCAACCCTTAATTTTTTTATAACCTTCATACCATGTATCACATATAACCTCTTCCTTATAACCCCTAATCCAATAAATCCTAACACTTAATTATTTTAAGCCCTACATGTTAACCCTATAATCATTAACCCTTGTAACCCCTAAAATCATTTCCTAACAACACCTAACTCATCTATCCTTAACAATATCTAACATTGAACCTATAATCTCAACCCCTATAATCATTGACCGTCAACACCTAACTCATCTATCCTTAACAATATCTAACACCAAACCCTTAAAACTTGTATACCCTCTATACAAGTTATCCCATATCACCTCCTCCCTTAACCACTAATCCAATAAATCCTAACCCTTAATTCTTTTAAGCCCTACCTGTTAACCTCTATAACCCCTAATCCAATAAATCTTAACCGTTAATTATATTAATTATTTTAACCCTGTTAACATCTATAAATACTAACCCTTAATTCTCTTAATTATTTTAACCCCTACATGTTAACATCTATAGCATCTAACCCATATAACCCATATAATCCTCAATAAATCCTAACCCTTAATTCTCTTAATTCTTTTAACCCCTACCTATTAACATCTATAGAATCTAACCCATATAACCCATATAATCCTTGTAACTTCTAATCCATATAACCCCTAATCCAATAAATCCCAACCCTTAATTCTTTTAACCCCTACATGTTAACATATAGAGCCTCTAACCCATATAATCTATATAACCTCTAATCCATATAACCTTTGAAAACTATAACCATTAAAACCTATAACTCATATAATCCTCACCCCCATAACTTCATACCCTCAATTCTTATATTTTATAATATTTAACATTTAAAACATTATAACTCATGAAAACCATATTTCTTATAATACCTAAAAAAACATTCTTAACACCTAAGTTATACAACCCTTAATATTAACTCCTAACATTTATAACCTTTATACCTCCTAATACCATGGCCCCTATAATGTTGAACCACTAACATCTATAAGACTTATAATACTTCATCCCTAACTACTCTAACTCATAACATCTCTAACCTATAACTCCTAAATATAATTGCTTATAACAAATTCGTCGCAAGATTATTTACATTTGTCTCTCTTGCGATGATATCAAGTGATGCTTGGATTCATTTCCTATTTGGTTTATCAACTTGAGATCTCAAATTGATACTTTTCAAGCTAGCTAGACCTTCAATCAAATACAAATATGAAACTTGGAATCATTAACATATCTACTAGAACATATGAAAAATAGGGTTTATGGTTTCCATGATGAATTGATGATGGAAGAAAGTGGGTGTGTCAGTCAAATTTGAGTCTAGAAACCATCCCATATCTTTAAGGCATGTGAATAGTCTATCCAGGTCAAATTTCAATGCATACAGATACAATTTGAAAACATTTCAACGTTATCCCCATTCACATGTCATTGTTGCCCGCCTCTAGTATCTTGATAGTGTTGATTAAGAAATCAACGAAATAGAGGGATTTTTCATCACAACTATGATGCAGATACATTATATATACACTGATGTAGAACCTGAAATAAAAATGAAGAAAGACTGACAAAAGCCTAAAGCTTGCATCAACCAAATTGGGTACTTTGAAAGAAAATTATGGTTTATGGTTTACATGATGAATTGATGAAGGAAGAAAGTGGGTGTGTCACTAAAATTTGAGTCCCTAAACCCTCCAATATCGTTAAGGCATGCCAATAGTCTATCCATGAAAAATTTCAGTGCATACAAAAACTCTTTGAAAGCATTTCATTGTTGGCCCCATTCGGAGGTCCCTGTTGTCGGTGTTTAGTCATCATACAATTTCCGTTCCTCGTTCCTATTTCCTAGTTACTCATTCCTCATTACTCTATCCTTGTCCCTTGACCATAGTGTACTCCTCAAGCTCCATTATTTTTGTACAAAACATAATAATGGCATAAAATGTCCCACAAAAAGACCAAATTAATATCTGATACATAAGTCTTTTTTCTTTTTTCAACGACTATGTAACGAATCTCAATTCTAAGAAGATTCAAATAGGACCTAAGAAACTTAAGTTCTTTCCTTAACCATTGATCCGTAGGATATTTTAAATGACTATGGTTGAGTTTTACTTTTGCATGCGTCAATTAACCATTTGAGAAACTTAGTGAAAGAATGAGGAAAGAAGAAGAATTATAATAGCCATATACACATATGCAGATCTGAAATGAAAATATAGACAACAAACCATAACACGCAGATTGATAACAAAGTTCGACACAACTTTTGCCTATGTCTCCAGGCCTTTTCTCTGTGGGGGAGGCTTCTTTATTTCTGTTAAAATGCTCAAAAGTACATCCCTACAATTCCAAATGGCTACAAAAATGATCTGGTCTTGTTCTCCCAGATCTCTAGAACCCTGCAAAGAAAACAACATGCAAAACGGACGTTCCAAGCTCCCAGAAATGGTCCGACAACGTCTCCTCCTCAAAATCTTCTCTACATCAAACTCACTTTGGCTTGGCTTTTCATCAGCATAACTCTGCTCTGACTGACTTCCTATGGCCTCAAACAGGCCTGGTTTATATAGCCTTGAAGTTGGTAGTTCATCTCCAACTTCCTCCAAGAATTTGGCCTCCAAAAATGCCCAATATCCCCCCAAAATGGAGAGAATATGCTAAACATAGGTTTAATAATAACAAATAAAACCAAATTCTTGTTAAAAAACCCACTTTTATAAAGTCATTGGGCATAAGCCCCTGATTCCGGTGCGCGCGCCCCTTTTCGTGGTCGTATGGGTGGCCATGTGGCCATGCGCTATGCGATGGCCCCCCTTTCCTCGCACTAGCCCCCGGTTTCTTGGTGCTGTAATAGGCCCACATGCCAATTGTTATAACAACCCCCCTTTTGGCACGCCTACTCCCGGTCGTATGGCATACACATAGGGCCATGGGCCAATTATTATAACCGTGCCCATTCGAAACTCCCGCCATGGTCTCGTTGCAATGGTCATATGTTGTGCGCCGAGGGCTGGGGATAAGGCCCGGCCCTTTTACCTGCCGCACAAACCTTTAAACAAATTCATATAAATTTTATGTCGAATGGGTAACAAGAACCACTGGTCGGGCGGGTGGCTAGCCCAACCCTGCCAGTCCTTACGCCTGAGGGGAGGTCGGGTGTTCGACTCCCGGTGACATAACCAAATTTTGAACAAAACCACAAACCAATGATGGGGTTCCATGTGGCAGCCCACGACTGGGCCACGTGGCATCGTAACCACCAACCAAAACATGACACGCGTCATATGCTGATTGGCCCATGTGTATGCCACGTCAACCTGCCATACTACCACCTGTCAGCCTGTGATTCATCCATGTCAACTGCCATACTGCCCGGTCAACTTGCCCTGTCAGCCTGGCACGTCACCTGATGACGTCACCCATGCCACGTGTCACCCTTCCAGTGGTGACACATGTTACCTCAGGATTGGCCCAACTGTACCTCCATATGCTCGAATTCACCTGACACGTGTCACCTCCTAGTGCTGCCACATGTCATCATCTGAGGCTGCCACGTGTTGCATTCTGGAACCACCACGTCAGTTGTACGGACTGTCCGGTCTACACAGTCAGCATGACATGTGGACTGTACGGACTATACAATCATCCCCTTTTTTTGCCTGTTTGACTTTTCGGACAGAACGCGATATATTCTCCATACGGAGCCCGTTTGACAAAGTAAATATACCACCGAAATCAAGAAGATGAGATGGACGCAATGGCACAGGTTTCGTCACATTCCGAGAACTTTCACTTTTGAGCATTTTTCAAGCCCTATCAGGCTTCTGGATCCGATTTTGGATCACACCTCCCCACAAAAAGACCTTTTGGTCCCCAAAAGGTTACTGACCAGTCAACAAGCTCGGGATAGGCCACCCGGCTTGTCCTCTGTCTCTGAACTTTGTCCTGTGCACCTGTCTCATCAAAATCAACTGTAACACAATCATGATGACTGGCAGTATATTGTTAGTCATTGCAACCCTGTTACATCTTAGTGAAGCCACTATCATCCATGTAGAAAACATTGCTAATGAAAGCATCAAAAAGACGACTGTAAATGAACTGATATACTTGAAGTATCTGCACGACATGAACTTATCTTGAAGCAACTTATGATTGATTTTCCATTCAACAACCATGTCTTGTTCTTGCTTAAGATCTATTACTTCATTTGAAACAATTAGTGGTTTGTTGCTTACTTGCACTGCCTTCGTTAATTGTTCCATTGTTTTACTTGCTTTAACATGATGAGCACGAACCACACAATCATGACCTTCTTTAGTGAATTGATATTGATTCTTTGTTCTGTAGAAGATTGCCTTACGATCATATAAATATGGGCTACCTAAGACCATTCCACATTCTTTTAACTACACTACATCACAAGTTACTTCATCCACATACTTAGATGAAATTGCAAATTTGATTGTGCACTGCTTTGTTATGTGCATCTGATGATGATTGCTTATCCATTTAAGTGTGTAAGGCTTATGATGAGTTTGTGTTTTCAATCCCATTTTCTTAACCAATTCTTCTGAGATTAGATTAGATTGAGATCCACTGTCGATTAGTGTGTCTATCTTAGTGTGTCGCATGATTACCCTTATCTGAAACAACTTGCTTCTACAATCAATCTCTTCACCAAATTTACCTATCATACCAACCAATGAAATCTTTGATTCATCACCTGAATCCGATCCCAAGTCTGTAGGCTTTGTTGTCATTGTTTCCACTATTTGCGTTCCCTTCTTTTCTTTGAACCACTTTGGCCTCTTCTCGGGATGCAACTGCCAACATTTGTCCTCATCATGTCCCTCTTTCTTGCAATGTTTGCAAGAGGGTTTTCCTTCCTTCTTTGTCACAGCATCTGCATTCTTGCCATTGCCATGCCTTTTCCTCTTGTCTTCTTTCTTTGAAAATGACGATTCCCCTGACACACCTGCTTTCCCTGCCTCAATATATGTATCTTGAACAGAAACCTCATCAAGGTTAGTGGGTCCAAACATGAAAACAATGTTTCTAATATGCGCAGGCAAACCTCCTATATACTTCATAAGGGTTTCTTGTGTTTGCAAAGGAATGTCTAACATTAATTCCATTTTTCTAAATCCATCGGTGTAGTCTTGCACTGATTGTCCTTTTCTTAGCTTCAAAGATTGCCATTCAATTAATGCTTTTTCTTTATAACCCAAAGGATAAAACTGTTTCCTAAGTGCAGAAATGAAATTCTTCCATGATGGAAATACATTACCCACATCTTGTGTCCCTTTTTGCAGCTTGCTTTGCCACCAAATAAGCACTGTACCTGCAAGTCTCAAAGATGCCAACTTAATTTGTGTGGCCTCATCCTTGATTTGTTTCACACTGCAGTATACCTCCATTTGCCTGATCTAGTTATCAAGTTTTTCTGCATTGACTTCACCATCATATATGGGCAACTCAAATTTTACATCAAGTTTTAACAATGGCATTTCATGTTTATTCTTATGAACATTTTTCTTCTCATTAGATTTTGAACTTGAACTTGAAGAAGAAGGAGAAGAAGGAGGTGTTGATGGAGGTGAAGGAGGAATGTGAGGATGGTCCTCTTCCTCTTCACTTTTTCCTTTTGAATAATTACCCAAAACTAGTCTCTTCCGTTCCAAATAATCTTCATACAAAACTGTCACCATCTCCGACATAGCCTGGAATGTTTTCCGGAACTCTTTCTCATCTTGAGAAATCCCTTCTTCCGACGCCATCTTCTCACTGTGAGAAACTCTTTTTCTCAATCCAATTAATGGATTCTCTGCAACAAGATCGCCTTCACCACGCTTTAGCTTTTCCCTGGTTAACATGCAACTCAAATCCAAATGTCAACTAGCTCTTATACGACTTGATCCATAGGATCTTTTAAATGACTATGGTTGAGTTTTACTTTTGCATGTGTTAATTAACCATTTGAGAAACTTAGTGAAAGAATGAGGAAAGAAGAATAATTATAACAACCATATACACATATGCAGATCTGAAATGAAAATATAGACAGCAAACCATAACACGCAGATTGATAATGGAGTTCGGCACAACTTTTGCCTACGTCTCCGGGCCTTTTCTCTGTGGGGGAGGCTTCTTTATTTCTGTTCAAATGCTCAAAAGTACATCTCTGCAATGCCAAATGGCTACAAAACTGATCTGGTCTTGTTCTCCCAGATCTCTAGAACCCTGCAAAGAAAACAGCATGCAAAACAGACATTCCAAGCTCCCAGAAATGGTCTAACAACGTCTCCTCCTCAAAAGATTCTCTACATCAAACTGACTTTGGCTTGGCTTTTCATCAGCATAACTTTGCTCTGAATAACTTCCTATGGCCTCAAATAGGCCTGGTTTATATAGCCTTGAATTTGGTTTCTCAGCTCCAACTTCCTCGAAGAATTTGGCCTCCAAAAATGCCCAATATCCCCCAAAAATGGAGAGAATCTGCTAAAAATAGGTTTAATAATAACAAATAAAACCAAATTCTTGTTAAAAAACCCACTTTTATAAATTCATTGGGAATAAGCCCCTGATTCCCATGCGCGCACCCATTTTTGTGGTCGTATGGGGGGCCATGTGGCCACGCACTATGCACTGGGCCCCCCTTTCCTCGCACCAACCCCCGGTTTCTTGGCACTGTAATAGGCCCACAGGCCAATTGTTATAACAACCCCCCTTTTGGCGCACCTACTCTCGTTCATATGGCATACACATAGGGCCATGGGCCAATTATTATAACCGTGCCCATTCGAAACTCCCGCCGTGGTCTTGTTGCAATGGTCATATGTTGTGTGCTAAGCCCCGACCCTTTTACCCTCCGCACAAACCTTTAAACAAATTCATATAAATTTTATGCTGAATGGGTAACAAGAACCACTGGCCAGGCAGGTGGCTAGCCCATCCCTGCCAATCCTTACGCCCGAGGGGAGGTTGGGTGTTTGACTCTCGGTGACATAACCAAATTTTGAACAAAACCACAAAGCAATGACGGGGTGCCACGTGGAAGCCCATGACTGGGCCACGTGGCACCGTAACCACCAGCCAAAACATGACACACATCATACGCTAATTTCCCCATGTGTATGCCACTTCAACCTGTCGTACTACCACCTGTCAGCCTATGATTCATCCACGTCAACTGTCGTACTGCCCGGTCAACCTTCCCTGTCATCCTACCATGTCACCTGATGACATCACCCATGCCACGTGTCACCCTTCCAGTGGTGACATGTGTCACCTCAGGATTGACCCAACTGTACCTCCGTACACCCAAATTCGCCTAACACGTGTTGCCTCCTGGTGCTGCCACATGTCGTCATCTAAGGCTGCCACATGTCGCATTCTGGAACAGCCATGTCAGTTGTACAGACTATACGATCTGCATAGTCAGCATGACACATGGACTGTATGGACTATACAGTCATCCCCTTTTTTTGCCTGTTTGACTTTTCAGACAGAACGCGATATCTTCTCCATACGGAGCCCGTTTGACAAAGTAAATATACCACCAGAATCAGGAAGACGCGACAGACACAATGGCACAGGTTTCGTCACATTTTGAGCACTTTCATTTTTGAGCATTTTTCAAGCCCTATCAGGCTTCTGGATCCGATTTTGGATCAACCATGGGTGACATAACACTATCATTCAATAGTAAAATTGTTACATTTTATTGTAAGGCATAGTGTGTACTGAGGGCTTGAGCCACCATATCCACAAAGGAAACATACCAAGAATATTTGTCTTATGAACAAGATATGGTACTATCCATTTTGAGGTTTGGAATAGAGATTTCTCTTATAGAATACACTACATTGCACCATAATATAATCCATGCACTCCTTCAAAATCATGTAACACCAATGAAATTAGACACAATAGTCTTGCGACGAATTAGCTATACTATCGATGAACTTTTTTCGTCGATAGTATAGCAAATTCGTCCTAAGATTATTTACATTTGTCTCTCTTGCGACGATATCAAATGATTCTTGGATTCATTTCATATTTATTTTATCAACTTGAAATATCAAATTGATACTTCGCAAGCTACCTGGACCTTCAGTCAAATACAAATATGAAACTTGGAATCATTAACATATCTACTAGAACATATGAAAAATAGGGTTTATGGTTTCCATGATGAATTGATGATGGAATAAAGTGGGTGTGTCACTCAAATTGAAGGCCAAAAACCCTCCCATATCGTTAAGGCATGCCAATAGTCTATCCATGACAAATTTCAGTGCATACAAAAACTGTTTGAAAAATTTCAACAATGGCCCCATTCGCAGGTCCTTGTTGCCGGTGTCTAGTCCTCGTACAATTTTTGTTCCTCGTTCCATGTTCCTCATTCCTTGCTACTATATCCTTGTTCTTCTATCCTCGTTCCTTGTTCCTTTTTCCTTGACCATGGTGTATTCCCCAAGATCCTTTATTATTGTACAAAACATACTAATGGCATAAAATGTCCCACACAAAGACCAAATTAATATCTACTACATAAGTCTTTTGTCTTTTTTCAACGACTATGTAACAAATCTCAATTATAAGAAGATTCAAATAGGACCTAAGAACCTTAAGTTCTTTACTTAACCATGGGTGACATAACACTATCATTCAATAGTAAAATTGTTACAATTCATTGTAAGGTGTCATGTGTACTGAGGGCTTGAGCCACCATATCCAGAAAGGAAACATACCAAGAATATTTTTCTTATGAACAAGATATAGTACTATCCATTTTGACGTTTGTAATAGAGATTGTTCTTATATACCCTACTACATTGCACCATAATATAATCCCTACACTCCTTGCAAACCATGTAACACCATTCAAATTAGACACAATATTCTTGCGACTAATTAGCTATACTATCGACGAATTTTTTTCGTCAATAGTATAGAAAATTCATTGCAAGATTATTTACATTCATCTCTCTTGCGACGATATCAAATGATGCTTGGATTCATTGCATATTTGGTTTATCAACTTGAAATCTCAAATTGATATTTTGCAAGCTAGTTGGACCTTTAGTCAAATACAAATATGAAACTTGGAATCATTAACATATCTACTAGAACATATGAAAAATATCTTCTACATAAGTCTTTTGTCTTTTTTCAATGACTATGTAACGAATCTCAATTCTAAGAAGATTCAAAGAGATAACAATATTGATGAAATCTTATACGATCATGATGGTATAAAAATGAAAGATCTTCTCTTGGTTTCAAGAATAATTTATCCTCTACTGAACAAGGCCAACCACGTGAAGGTGGAATCTCACATGGCCCCTCCCCTCCCCCTCACATCACTCTCAATTTATCCCCAAAACCCAATCTATAAAATAGAAAATAATTGAAAGCAACGTCCTATTAAGATTCATGCATAGAAACTACAAAAACAAAAACTAAAGAAGGTACATGAAATTATGTGTTTCTAAATGATATTTTTAGTCTACCACATATTTTAGTATATTGGCAACTATTTTCAAGTTTCAAATAATAATTAAACAACATGTAACCTAGGATATAAAAACGTCGCATAAAACTTAAAAACCTGTAATTAACCCATGACATTAAAAGTAAATTATTTTAAGAGAATAATTCATACAAATTAAAATATTATATAGTCACGTAACTAATCCAACCTTAACATTTGTGTAATCATCCTTATTCTCTATCTTGATCTTCTTCATCGAACTCGACATCTGTATCATCATCTGGTTCTGAAACAATGTTGAAAGGATTGATGATATCATCATCGTCATCAATGTCATTTTTGAGCATATGTTCATTGACATCATCATCAAGAATTGCAATATTGTCTCCTACGCCTGGATCATGATCTTCTTCGTCTTCTTCATTTGTCAACCCTCCATGATCTTCCGGCTCTATCTCATCTGTCGAATCATATTCTTGATCTTCAATGTCATCTTCTTCCTGTAAATGAGTATACTTAATTGGAATTCCTCTTGGATCATATCTAATAACAAATGACCAATCCCTTTCACCTGGAACATTTGAGTAAAATACTTGTTCACATCGGCTTGGAAAAACATAGCGATCATGTCATTTTTCAAACACCATTGTTTTAATCATTGGAAATCCGTTGGCATGTTGAATAATGGTTCTTTCCTCATCAAGTTCATGCATTTGTAACCTATAGAATTTGACATCGAACAAAACTAATTTGAAGGAATTAAAGTCACACTCAAGTATATCATTTAAATACGCATATTATCTATTTTCAGATTCTTGGGGATGTCTGTCACTCCTAGAGGAAACATTAGTAGCCTGGAATATTGCAGTTATCCCACTATCATAATTTTTTCTGTTTTCATCCAATTGTTTGATGAGAAATTTACGACCATTGCACCACATAGCCTTGTGGTGTTTCAACTGCAATATGTCAGATATGTAAAAGATGTGTTGTCAATTAATAAATTAACATATAGTTATATAACTTTGAAAGTATCTGAAAAATACAGTACACATGTAGTCATATTAATATAATATAAAATAACTGAATAAAATGGGTGAATTTGCTTACCTGTCCATCTTTCAAACCATATGCTAGATCAATTTCCCTCTGTGTAACATTGGAATCTTTGTTACGACGAGCTTCTCTAACCAATTCAGACAATCGTTTCCATGATAACCTACCTCCATTATGTTGTTTACATCTTTCAATCCATACATTCATCCAGTCAAGATTATTTGCAATGTATAAATGCAGTGCATCCCACTCTTGAGAAACTGAATCAAAAAAACATAATTCACCAATATTAAATATTAGCTATAACATAAAATATGTAGGTAATTATAAATATTTATAATTTATGAAATAAATTATATTAATATATTAATGAGTATGATCATATACAAAAAAATGAAACTTTATATGTATTATTAATATAAATTTTCACAATTATTAATATATTACCTCCTTTTTTTCATTCTACCTTTCCCCAACAAATGCTCCTGATCTTCAAATTTTTTGATGGAGTTCACATCCCAAATGCGATCCACTGCATGCATAGTTGACTTTGCTAATTTAGGAAGATACTGACTAATATATACCATGGATTGATATACCATATATCCCTCCACCATAGAACCCTCAGGACGTGCTCTTTATCTAACCAATGCCTTCAATGATTTCATGTTCCTCTCCACCATCCACATTGACCTTGTGTGAACAGGTCCACAAATTTCAATCTCCTCAACTTGGTGTATGAGGTAGTGTTCTTGTGCATTGAAAAATGTAGAAGGTATATACTTTTTCATTTCACACATTAGACGAGGAATTTCTCTCTTCCAATACTTTATATCATGTTCATGGATTTCTTTCAATGACAACTATCTACATGAGATCATGACACAAGAAAATATCATGTTTCAACCTAACATAATATAATATATTACATTAAAAGTAAAACACGTGTCATTAAGTACAAAAATAATTTGAAAGAAAAATTTGCATATAAATCACAACTACGTATTACCTCATGTATTTTCCAAGATCATATATAACTTGTTGGATGTTGTTGTCAAAGTCATTTGGGAGAGATACTGGTAGAACATACTGCAACAACAAAATGAATCGTTATTTGTTTCGACCAAAGTAGACAAGAAAAAATAAAAAAAAATAAAGATCTATAAGGCCAATATGTATAAATATGTATACCAAAATTATTACCTTAATGAAGGTATGTCAATCATCTGTTTTTACCCCACCAAAATCACCTTTCTTCGTTAAGATATCTTTTATGTTTGAAGCAAAACCCATGGGAAATTTAATTCTTTGAATGACCTCTTTTACATCATTGCTTTGTTTCTCTGTTAATAACCATGGAAGTTTATTTCGGTCTAGTACTCCATATGATCTATTTGAATATCGGATCACACTTCGCATTGCATGATTGGCTTCTTGAGTGTTAGTACAAATTTTGACAATTTTTTCTTTGTCCCTCCTACCATCTATGATTCGCCATAATGTTGCAGTCACATTCTTCCCGATATGAATTGTATCAAACAAATGAGTTATTTTGAGCTCCTCATAGTAGGGAAACCTCATGAATTGAGCGGGATAAGATTCCATTCCTCATGGAAGCCCATTATTAATACCTTCATGATGATTGCGGCCTTCATGAAGAATAAAAGAAATCACAAAAATAATTATCAAATACGGTAAAATAAATTAAACGATTAAAATAAACATTTAAAACATTACATGATCTACGCTACATTATGAAATTGAGTACCTTGATTATTTATATTATATTCCAACCTCCATAGGTGAGGCGTCATTCTTTGTGGTTTTAAACCAATCTCTTCTTTCCCATTGAAAAGATGTTTTTTAGTAGTACGATACCTATGGTTCTTAGGAAGAAGGTGACTATACTCATAAAACACCATTGTTACAAGGGAAAAACTCTCTATGGCCAAGGATAAACAACAACAGATAGGTATGACTACAGAAATCAACACAATTCCAACATATGCTATATAGACTAATGTGAAATATAAGAAAGAGACCTACCTTGATCCAATGTTTGATGATGTTCCACCATTGAGCACTTTGACCCAAAGCTTTATTGTCAATAACCAAATATCAATATAGCATAGAAAAACATTAGAATAAGTACTCAACTCCTTGAAAAAGAGAGAAATTCAGATAATAAGCCTCTTCGAGGGGGAAACCTCCTTATGCCCACATAAATGTAGAATTCCAAGATGATTCCAAATGAAAATGTCTCCTTGGTATATATAGGATACTAGGAGTTATAATTACAACTAATGGAATAAATCTAACAAATAAAATAACATTACTAATGTAATATGCCCCGATTAAGGGGTAATGAGCCAATATTAGGGCTTAACATGCCCCTCCCCTTGAGACAAGTGTTGTCTGCAATGCTTGAGTAACTCTGGATGTTTCTGTATAAAATCCTCATCTTCCAAAGTGGAATATTTAGCCGGTAGTTTCCTCCATTTAATGAGATACTCTGAAATGGATCTATTCCTCAGCTGGCAAACTCTTGTGTCAGTGATGGCTTCGGGATCTAATATGATTTTTCCTTCCTCGTCAGGTTTTGGAAATATAGTTTGAACTAGGATCTTGTCGCCTATAACCTTATTTAAATATGAAACATGGAAAACTAGGTGTACTCGTGAAGATGGAGGAAACTCCAATTTGTATGCCATAGTACCAATATTTTGCAACACCTTATAAGGGCCATAGTACTTTGGTGATAATTTACTATCCTTTTTGGCTTGCTTGAGGGACATCTGTTTGTATGGTTGTAGTCTTAAAAACACGCAATCCCCTACTTAAAAACTTCTTTCACTATGATGTTGAACTGCTTGTTGTTTCATGCGATTTTGTGCCATGGTTAGGTTGTCCTTGAAGATTTGGAGGACTTGTTGTTGATGCTCGATGTGATATTCCATTGCTTGAACCTTAGATTTTTATTTTACAGAAGAAGTGATGGAAGGAGGGTGGTATCCATAGAGTGCCATAAATGGTGTCATTTTTGTTGTAGTATGAAAGGACGTGTTATACCACCATTCTGCCAAGGGTAACCATTTGAACCATTGTGTTTATTTGTTAGAGACAAAGCAACTAAGGTATCCTTCTAGACATTTTTTCACTATATCGGTTTGTCCATCATATTGAGGATGATAGGATGAGCTATGAGCCAATTGAGTACACAAACAAGAAAACAATTTTGTCCAAAAATGTCCAGTGAAGATGGGATCTCTGTCACTTACAATAATCTTTGGGCTGCCATGTATCTTTTGAACTGTCTCCATGAATGCGGTGGAAACTGTACTAGCTTTGAAGGGATGAGAGAGTGCACAAAAGTGTGCAT
>ML778055.1:822168-841356 GCA_009831015.1 Picea engelmannii | reverse complement strand
TGATGGACTTCAATTGTTGTAATGTTTAAATTCAAAAGGGATACAATACTCAAAATTGAGGAGGAGGAAGTTGTGATTAGATTTCTTTCAAACACTACAAATTTTTTGAAGTATGGTTAACCAAAGCCATTCAAATCAAGATCAAAACAATGCGTCTTTATTTTTAAAAACAATTCTAAATTATTCACTAATAGGTATCTATTAAGGACATTACTGTATTTTTTATGCTGTTCAAAGTTAGTTTATGCTAACATATTGATTTGTAAATGATGGAATTATAGCCCATGTGTCTCACTAACACATATCTCTATATAAATACAATTCAATTATCTACAATTTATAATTTTAACTTCTTTTTTACTACTAGTCAATAGGTAGTAAGAGAATAGTTCTGATATTTGTGTTTGAATGAGAAAATAAAGATAGTTGTGATAAATGGACAAAGCAATTAGTGTTCAAATATACACTATACAAAACTCTTAAATCTGATTATGGGTTGAATGTATACTTTGTCACAACACTCTAACTTGGTTATGTTAGCTAAATGTATACCTTGATATTCAAATGTGCATGCACATCACTTCTACAACCACTCATTTACTCATTTAATTTACACAAGCAAGACACAGATCAATTAAGACTCAACAAATTAGACATAGTTGTAAATAATTATCTCACTAAGCCAATGCTCAAACAATTCACAATACAATGTAGGTAAATTCAGCTACAATACTTACTAACTTGAGGCATTTGGGTTTGAATAGAATAAGGAAGGGATAACATATAGATTTGAAGATAACACTAGGGAGTGTAGACAACTATCCCAATCAATCCTAACTACAGAGGATTCAAACCCAAAGATTGACCTTAAACCATCTTTTATTGCTTATAATTCATCAAAGAAACACACATCACATAAATACCATTGGAAATCGATTTGATGCAATTTCCATCTATTAGAGAAACCACTAAAAAAATCCTTATTTGTTGTCCATTGGTGAGATTGTTATCATATTAACAACAAAATAGTAGTGAATTCATTTTCATTTAAAAATCAAAACATTCGGCCACATGAAACTAAAACCACCATGTACAGAACATAGTTTTACCTTAGAAACCCAAATGGGACTTTTGATGGGGATTTTATTAGGATAAGGAAATAGCTACAATGGTGTGGGTTATACACATATTTTGTGTATCATTACTCATTGGAAATATAGTAGATTCCTTTATCTCAAGTACAACCTTTGAACTATAAGCAGGTTTCTTCTCCCAAGTCCTCCATGCTTCTACAACTACCCTTCCTCTCCATTTCCTCTCTATATCCCTTGGTTTTGGTTCTGTGTTATCAAACAAGGCCCTCATTTGTTATAGAGCTACCTTGAAAGAACAACCATCAAGGTGAGTCATTTCACCTTCTTTAAGTCCTTTTGGCCTTTTGTCTTTAAGTTTATTACGGAATTCAAACTTTTCCCACAATTTATTTTTTAGAAATTTTGGAACAAGGATTCAATTCAAATCAAACCTCCCCATTCACGGACTTTTTCTCCCCAAAATATTCAACTTGAAGATGCAACATGCTATTCCAACACACTTTTTCTTAGTAGCCTTGCAAAAATTCCATCTGTTCTTGAAGAAATGTCTTAAGTGGTATATTTTGATCCGGATTGGATCATTATATTATTTTTCATCCATATCAATGCCTTTATAGTGAAAAAAATGGTGGAATAATCTTGTAGGGACATTTTAGTGGTAAATCCTAGTTGGAAAATTGGGGTCGAGAACCTTTCGAGGCCATTTGAGGCATCAAACGACATTGTTTGGGAAATTTTGAGGCATTAAATGGATTTTTTTTTTGTTCCAGTGTTCAGGACTTGTGCACACACCCATGCCAATGTTCTACACTCTAAGACCTTTCCAACAATGGGTCAAACTCCTCAATTGGATCTTGTATGAAAAAGTTATTCCTTCCACAAGTTGACCTACCATGTTTACCACCATGGTATTAGAGGATGCCATGCCAACTCCCATTAATCACAGATATAGGGATATCCATGTATGTAATTTCAATAATATGCTAGAAGTTCCAAAACCCTATCATAACTGAGGGTTGAGGAAATCAAAACCCTACCCCTAGATAGCTCTGTTGTAACTATACAAAACATAAGGAAGAATCTTATCCCATGTGCACAGATGCTTGGAATTGTACATGTGCAAGATATGCATAATCATCCTATTGATGACCTCGGTTTGGCCATTTGTTTGGGGGTGGAAGCAAGTGGATTTGGTGATCTTGGTGTCCATCCGTGAATAGAGGCTCAAACATAATGTGTTGAGGAACTGATTGTCTTTATATGAGATGATGGTTTGTGGTATCCCAAAATGTACCCATACTCATTGGAAGAAGAGCTTGTCAGGGCCCTCCACTATGATTCTCTTCTTGTAGGTGGCCAAAATCACCATCTTGGAAAATTGATCAACCACCACAAAAACATAGTCATTTTCCTACTTGGTGGAAGGAAGGCCCGACATGTAGTCCATAGAGATGGATTTCCAGGGCCTGTCAGAAGTAGGAAAATGTGTGTGCATGTCTTGTTTCTTAATGGATGGTTTGGAAATGGAGTAGGCCATGTAGGACACGATATACTTGTTGACATATTATCAAATTTTCAGCCAATAGAAATGTTGCTGCAACACTGCCACTATCTTTTCTACGCTGAAGTGTCCTACCACCCGACTATAGTGAGATTCCAAAATTATCTTCACTCTCTCTCTTGATGGGATGCATAGATGTCCCAGGTGGCACAACAAACCATACTGAAGATGGAAATCAATGAAAAATGTGTTTTTGCCCAACATATGGTATGTAGTGGCGAAGTCAGGATCTCTCTCGTAGAGTTGGGGCCATCCGAAGGTCTCATGTCTGCAAGAGTGTAGCACTGTAGTTAGTGTTGCAATTGGAGGTTGACTCAAGCAGTGAGTGATGCAGTTGGTGCTCCCTATCTTATACTTGATGTTGAGATGGAACTGCTGCAAGTATGCAGAGCACTTCTGATGGCAGTCATTCTGTAATTTTCCTTGTGTCTGCATGAACTGCAGAGGCTTATAATAAGTGTGGATGACTATCTCCTTGAGAATGTAATTCCTCCACCAATGGTAGTATTTTAAAATGGAGTACATTTCTTTGTCATAATTGGGGTACTTACGAACAATATATGATAGTGTCTCACTATTATAGGCCATAGGATGTCTGTGTTGAGTGAGAACTACACCCACAACATATTCTGAAGAATATGTCTCAATCTCAAAAGGTTGTTGTAGGTCGAGTAATGAGAGAACCGGGGTTGAGCACAAGTGCTACTTCAAATCATTGAATGCTTTCTATTGTGACTGGCCCCACAAGAAATTTTCCTTGCCATCACCTATGGTCACTTGGCTAAGGTCCCAAGAAATGTTGGAGAATCCCAACATAAAATTGTGATAGAAATTGGCAAGGACTAGGAAGATCCGAAGCTCGGTGAGTGTGGTTGGGGTTGGCTAGTCACAAATGATGTGGATCTTGGATGGATCGACATGCACTCCATGCTCATCAACAATATAGCCTATGTACTAGAATTTGTTCATGTAGAAGGAGAATTTTTCCAAATTTGCATATATCTTGTGTTTCCGCAGAGTGTGTAGAACCTACTGAATATGCTACAAGTGTTCCTCCCAACTCTTGTTGAATATGAGGATGGCATCCAAATACACTACCAAAAAATAATTGGTGAAGGGACAAAATATATCATTTATCATCCTCATGAAAGTTGTTGGGTCATTCATCAAGCCAAAGGGCATGAACATTCATTCAAACAGACCTTCTTTGGACTTGAATGAATGTATCCATACATCGGTCTGTTGTATTGGGACCTAGTGGTAGCCTAAATTCAAATCAATCTTTCTGAAGTATTTGAGACATGGTGGCATGATAATCAATGCATATTTTTCAAGTTCCATCTTTCTTCTACACAAGATCGATTGGGATTCCACAAGATGATGAGATTGGTCATATTTTCCCCTTTTCGAGCAACTCTTGGATTTGGCGCTTGATTTCATCATTTTCTGACAGAGAGCGGTGATAGACTGGCCCATTGGGTAGCAGTGCATTGGGGGTCAGATTGATCGAATTCTTGACCTAATAGTGAAGAGGTACCCCAATGGGTGAGGAGAATATGTCTTTGCATTCTTCCACTCCCTTATTCACTTGCTTATGCTACGTGGAGAGACCTATTATAGAGGCCATGACTCACGTTCCTCTGGTTCATCAAGTTCACTATGTTCGATCTTGGTGGTATCAACGTTGGCACTAGATTCTGCACCAATGATCTATCTCCCTTTCTATGTTTTTGACTCAGATTCAAAACCCACATCTGATTCAGAGGATTTCACCTCGACCAATAATGACTACTTTGAGCAGCATTCAGTGGTGTTATTCCAGGGGATCTTATAGAAATTGCACCACTTCCCAGTGTCTTTCTTTTTCTTTCCATTGGACTTCTTTGTTTGCAACTTTGACTAGTTGTACTAAGGTTGTCCATCCTTTCTCTATCATGTTTTCTACAGGTTGGGGTTGCCTTTTCCCTGTTTTTTCCGTGAGGGGTTCACAAACCCAAACTACTGCATCTTTTGTTTATGCTTCTATTTGATTTTGACATCATATCGATAGGTCATGCCCAAGAACAAGATGTACAAAAAATTCATTTATGTGTAGATATATCTATGTAGAATGCCATGGTACTTTAAAAATATATGTCACTCAGAGTCTTTGATACCCAACTTGGTGTGCAAGGTATGGAATACATTGGTGAACTTTGACACTCTTTGGTCCGTTTATTGCCACAATGTGATCCATTTTGTATATAAGTCATCATAACTTACAACAGGGTAGTATTATTCCTTAATAACATCCCTCAAATAACCCCAAGTGGGTGTGAATACAAATAATGTAGATTCCTCTGTTGCATTTTTCTCATAGAAATTCTCCCACCAATATTTGACATGGGGGATGACCTTAAGGGCCCCAAACGTAATATTTTCTCTATCAAAAAAGTTATAGATAGAAAAATACCCTTCTAGAAGGTTTAATCATTTGTCTACAACATCTGCATCTATTTGAACTTCAAATATAGGAATATCAAAATTTATATGTACCTTGAAGGGGGTGGGGCCTCCGCTTGAGGAAGATGCGTCACCTATTGGTAGTCTCCAAATGATTTGCACAAAATTATCCATCATATCATTCCTCTATCATCTGAGGGATTCCTTGAGAAAAAATTTAAAGGAATATCCTTCCCCATAATCTCTGTTTTCTTCCCCCATGGGTGACCATCGGGTTTGGCGAGGCCGATCTTGCAAAGTCTCAACTGGTTCAAGTCCCAACTTCTTATACCCTGACCTCATTGGGGACATGCGTAGAGAAACAAATGAAGAGAAGACCACTTTGATACCACTGAGCCGGATTTATGAGTGGAACGAAATGAAAAATAGATCTATAACATTAAAACATATATACAATGAAAAATAATAGAGATGAAGTGAAACTTAACTTCTATTCAATAAAGAAATCTGCTAAGACTGTAAAATGTAGAATGAATCAATCTTGCTCGAATGGTCGTAGCTAATATCTGACAAGAGATGTGGAGACTATGTGCATTCTCCTGAGCACACTATAATGAGGCCTCCATGCATTTTTAGCATCAAAAAGTAATAAAAAAACCCTAGACATCCAAAATCCTAGTTCTAGGAGATGAAGCACCGAAAGTCATGTGGGCCCTAATGGTGTAAGTTGGCACATCAACTTCCCGGGGTCGTAAATTTTGCATACAATGTCTGTTTTAGGTGCACAATATCCCGTTGGAAAGGCATATCCAAGGAATAGAAGTTATGTCGCCACACTCTGACTTTGTCTATATTGTAACTGTGGAAGGCCCAAAAAATTCTATTTAGGGCCTCAAAATGACCCTGAAAGTTTAGGACTTGAAAATATAGAAAAAACTTCCAAGATGAAAAATGTATGTGAGCCAGTTGGAAGAGGTGGTTAGCCACCAATATCCACCTAGCGTTTTACAAAATATTCCCCCTACGGATAAGTGAAACTTCCCTTGGATTTCTAGACCCCTATACCAAGACATAAAGAGTACAAGTGGACACTAACATCCCTTTAAACTCATCTACAACAATCAAATTGAGAAATAGAGAAAGGATAGGATGTACCTTTTACGATGTTTATCCTCACTGCTTCCAATATCATAGCTTTATCCTCAAACTCCCTGGCGCAAACTCAGATCTACAATAAACAACAAAGAAAAACAACTATCTCCTACTCTACTTGATTAGATAAGACAAGCCTATCTACAAAGATTAGAACAATAGTAGACAAGAACATGTATCAAGACATAGACTTGAAGGAAATAGGACAAGTATATATTCAATGAGAACCAATAAGAATATACTTACAGATCATGATTGATGTTGTAGAAGCCTCTCCAAGCTCTCCTCGTCCAACCCTTGCACAAATGAATCAAGATCAAAATGATGAGTCTTTACTGATTTCTTCCCCCTTTTTTCACCATGGAATTGCCTCCAATTTCTAGGCTTTGAGAGGCTCAACACCTTGAGTATTTTTGGAATAGGTTGAGGATATATATCCATAGGTTATGATTATTTCCTTAGATAGAGCCATGGAGTAGGATTCGAGCCAAAAAAACCCTAGCCTTTCAGAGTTGTCCCTTAGAAGAAGGTGGGATTCACCGAGATTTCCTCCAACCAACAATGGTTCCCCTTTAATGATGAATATAGGGCAGCATGGAATCCCCTTAGTATGGTGTAGGGAGTATTGACACTCCCTAAGCATATTCACATGAGTGATAGTCTTCTTAAATTCCCAATAATAGTCAAAATCCGAGGTAAAAAAGTATGTTTCGACTGCCAAATGATGGGGATTTTCCTTCTAACATTATTTAGGGGTTACGAAAAGTGTTTTCATGGTGTCTATTGAGTTGCAACAGTTACAAAAAGTACATGAGGCATGTTACGACACTTACAACACTTGCAAAAATTTTGGTGCGACACTTACGACACTTGCGATACTTAGGATGTGATGTTTATGCCACATGTGTCACTTAGAACATGACCTTTGTGCCACACACGACACATTATGAAAGTGTGGAAATATGATGTGTAACATATTGACCCTAAGGTGTGAAGTAAGAAGATGAAACTAATGGACGAAACAATTTATAGATTCTTCAATGGAAGGGTGAAGGAGTCAGAGAACCTGGTCGAAGCTGCAAACAAACATCAAACAATATAAATATATGTTTATTTGTTGAGGCATGCATACCTATGATCGAAATATAAATGACTCAATGCATGTACGCCAACCAATACATTGCGGATCCATAATGATATCGACTACAGAGATGACCACCAAAGATACAATGTGGATTCATTCCTCCATGACATGACCTAATCACAGCCACAAAAAAATACATAGTGGAGCTATGATATGACAAGAACATAGCCACAGACCAATAAAAACTAGATCTATCTATATCAATCAAATGATCTCCATCACAACCTGGGAAAAATATGAAACACAGTGAGTACTCAACCCAGGGTATTTTCCCCGATCCCAAAATAGTATGATTCTATCCATGTGAATAAATGTTTTGATGTCGAACATGGTCGAAACTGCTTGATTACCAGTCATTGATGTATACTACTAACAAGCATGAGGGAAATCACCAATGATGTCAATGAATCCCAAGGTACCTATAGTACAATCCAATGAACATGAATAATTAGTTGAAGTCGAACATCTGTGGAATCAATCGATCAAGGGTCATTGATGTAAAATCACCATCGAAAGTGAGAAGGTCTTCCATTGAGGAATGCAGGGTCCAAGGTATTTTTTTGTTCCGAAGTCTAATTCCCAGATAATGTGCTGAAATCGACATGAAAAGACTCGTCAAATTAGGGCCTTGAAGTATCCCCCATCATCGACATGAAACTATCATAGGAAAGTGATATGAGATGGTGAATTAAATGAATATGGACTGACACATGAATGGAAACTGATAATAATATAGATGGTTGGTCTGAAATGAAAATACTTCCCTTGAACATTATGGGGAATGACACAAGACTTAGAAGCTTTGATTTGTTTGAGAAAAGGACCAAAACATAGTGCGGCGATCACTGGGGCACTCTTCGGGTGAGTCGAAGGAGTAATACTAATCATGGGATTGGTATGACTCAGAAGTGAGTAGATTGACCAATTATGAAGAGAGATGCAAACAAGTGCCATGTTCAAGGGAAAAAATGAATGCTTCCTTAAAGGTTTCAAGACACTTGACCCACTTCCTTCAATTTCCCCCCCCATCTAGATAGATGAGTACCTCTTTCTTTAACAAGCTCGAGGAGGATAAAAGGTGCTTGATATAACTCACCTTCGGTAATTTCCTCTTCCTATGTTTAAATAAATGGAAGAAGTAAGGGTTCTTTCCCATATGGGCCCTTCAATGTATTTTTTTTACGAGCCCAGAGAAGGAAAACTTGGTGTTTTTTCATGTTTAGGGAGTTTGAAAGGAACTTAAAGAAAACTCTGTGGATGTTCTTTTTTGTAATTTTAGTCTCCTCGGCCCGAAAAATAATAAAATAATGTGAAGGAGAACTCTTCTAACCCAATATGGTCAGAGTATTCCTTTTTTTCGTAGTTAGTCTGAAAGAACCGAAAAAGGGTTAAACTATCGCCCGACAGAAGTCTCTTCATGTTTTAATGAGCCTGAAATATGATAAAGTATGATCAAGGTCCTCAAAAAGTCCCGCTTCCAATGTTCCTGCATTAACAAACCATTCTTGGAAAATGATGTCAGGGACTCCTTAAAAATCAATGGAAACTGCGAAAAAAATCAAATAAGGAAAAATACTAATGTGAAAAAGGATAAGAATTGACTAGTTATCAAGTGGTTAAAATGTATTTTGGTGAAAAATCTAGTTCATTTTTACCTCTTGTTCTCACTTTCCTATTTCACTTGGATTTTTTTTCCAATTAGGAGATGTTAGCACTAGAAGTCACCATTAGATTGCATAGAAGGTAAGCCTGGTACCCATCAATTTATGCAGTAAATGTAAATGAGTTTTAAGAGGCCAAATGGAGAAGACTCAATGAAAATAACTTTCTAACTCAGAAATTTGGACTGGTATGCGCAAGCAATTGAGGTCTTGGATCAACTTCAGTCAGTAATTTGGAGTAAAGGTGAGAAGGAGGAAGACTTTGGTGAGAAGGAGGAAGACTTTAGTGAGAAAAGTGTAGAGGTCTACCGTGAACATCATGCCTTCCAGTAGCCTAAGGAAGAAAAACTTAAACATAAGATCCTCTTGGATTCAATTTTCAAGGAAATTGAAAGAAATCATAACAACATTATAATAAAACATTCATCATAATACAGTCACAACAATCCATGTGAATTAGTTAATCATGAATTCTCTCAGTATCATAGGAAAATAAGATGGAGTAAGAAATATGACTTAGATTAATCAAGAAGTCTCAAATCAAGACATAACCAAAGAACCAGTGTTCTTCATCAAAATATTACAATAGAAGGGAGCCTAGCTCAACCATTCCCCCTTAACAAAATATCAAAACTTCCTATATATACTAAAAATGTTGCAACCACCAGGAATGTGATAGGACCCTTGCATTCAAAGTTTCCAGTTGGTGCCTACTTTGTCAACCTGTGTAGGCCTTCTTATGTCAGACGCGAGCCCGACTTAGTTATGTGCTTTGCAGAAAAATCTGCCCCTCGGGAAACTTCGGATTGATAATCTCCCTCGACGACCATTCTCAGTATGCTTTCCATTTATGGGGTGAGACGACATCTCAAATTATGCCCCCATTTCCATTAACTACCTTCATCGAGATCGGGACGAGGCCTAACACCCATGAATGTTCTAGGTGGTGCCCACGACTTCTTCGAGTCAATCCTGACACCTCAAGGCCATGCATATCTTCTTCTATGACCAATATAGGTGCTTTCAGCCTTTGGCGAAGCTCCTCTCCATCGCTCCATCCTGCATGCGACCTTGAGCCATAAATTAGCTCTCATATCCAAAGGTGCTTTGGGATTTCATCCTTTGGGACTTTGGCCACTTCGACACTTTGCAATGTTTAACTCCCACAAATCTCCGGAGCGCCGAACTCCAAAGCGAGGGATCTTCTTCCACGGATCCTCAACTTTTGATGGCTTAGATTATTTCGGGAATTCGGGATTTATATCTTCAGGAATTCCACACACTTCTCACTTCGAAACTCCCAAATCTTATTTCCCTGAACACTTTGATCAACTTCCACCCATCCCTTTAAAGATCAACGACTCATGCTCTCTTTGGGCCTTTTGCTCCGGCGCTATACTTCGTGCAACTTTAAGATTCTGAACGCCTGTGAGCCGCTAATATGAACTCCACATGGAATTCCCAACATTGAAAGCTGAACCTTCCTTTTTGCTTGATTTGGGTCCAGAACGAACCGATCTGAGTGCCACACTTTGAGCCCGTGGTTGCGGCCTATGTAAACAAATACTTGGACGAATGGATAGGGGATTGGGAAAACAACAAGATGAGTGATTGAAACAAAAGGATATGGGTGTTCATCTTTAGAGGAAAAAAGAAATACTTCCGGCCGAGAATTTTTCAGGTAAGACATCAAGAAAAACTAGGTCTTTTTCAGGGGTGAACAAAACCGACTTTACCAGTCAAAGGGAAAACTTTAAGACACGACCCGTGAAAGAGAGAAAGATAAGGAAAGGATACGGACTTAGGTATTCAAAACATACCCATACAACACTTGACAAACCTATGTGATAACATTTGTCTCCACAGGGGATGGCATGCTCCCTACGAGCTGCCAAGAACGCGCCGTTCTAGTGCCTTAGTTGTTGGGCTATGGAGTCTAGCTCAAAACTTTCGCTAAAGAAAACGGGGAGATATGTACACTACTCTACTAAAATGAAAACAAACACATCGGCTCCAGAAGGAGATTATTTATGTACAATCCTCGACTAACTAACTTTTACAACGCGCTAGGTGAAAGCAAACTTCCACCATAGCCACCCAGATTGTCTGGTAATATAAATATTCTTCCCTTCACTACAGATGATCCATAAAAATCTAGGGAGGTATGAAAAAAGAATGAGAACATGGATTGGAAAACTGACCATACCCCCAAATGATGATAAGATGAATAATTTTGCAGGCTTCAATGCTTTTGGAAAACACAACTCCATATGTAACCCCACACGGTCACAAAATTTGTAATCAGGAAAGATCAACTGGTAAGAATTGACTCTTGTCCTTCATTGTGGCTCACCCATCATTCGATGTTCTCAGGTGGGTAGAGAGATGATACGGGTCGACTGATCCCAGGTGATATTTGTTTGTTTACATGTCCTAGACAGGAGATAAACTGCCCACTAAGCTCCTCCTTTACATGCTTCTCTGTGTCTTCTCCGGGTCCAGGATGGATGATTTCCACCTAATTATTTTCCTTAATGAATAAAGGAAAAGGCTCTATATTTTGGTCTTGGAAATCTTTCATGAAACCATACTCACCTGTGAGTATTGGTGAAATAATTCCATTTGAAAATTTCAGAAAATTTGAAACATACGACTCCATGTATTTGTCCACATGATTATGAATAACGTGACACAAATCTGGTTTCTTTAGAGGAACAAGATGCTGCTTTGTAAATTCCTCTCTACTTGCAAATAAATGACCTCTTTCTTTTGAAACCAACTCTTGATCACCAACAATTGCAGTCCTCCTTCATATGAATGATCATAAGATAATGGTACAACAGGATTTAAAGCATCACAACTATGATCAACCAAGAACATATAGTTATCTATGCAATCAACCACTACTTCATGCTCATTTTTTTCTGAAAACTGATTATACGATTGATATGCATTCCTTCCCATAGAAAAATATGAAACTATTGAAGGATCTGATTCCAAATGTGAATCACACCCACTTCCTCGTTGTTGTTCCAGATCTGAATTATACTCACTGTCTTCTTGCTTGGAATCTGAAACATACTGATAGTCTTCTTTCTTATGCACATGCAATTCTTCAAGACATGCTTGCATACGAGCCCCCCTGCTAGCCCTAATGTTCTCTTTGAATTCTTCATAATCTTCAAACATGTGTCTTAAGGATGAATATTTCCTTTCTCTCAGGAGAAGGACAAGATCTGGATGCCGAGCCATGACATAGTACACCATGGAAACATTCTCTGTGGGTCTGATCTCCACATGCAGACTATGATAAACACTGCAAAACCTCATGTTGAAGACAATCAAGGCTTCCTCTTCCCCTCTCCTCAAGTCATTAAACTCAAATCAGTACTGATCAAGGGACTTGTTCTCACCCCAACACTTTAAAAAATCATTTCATAGCTCGATCCAAGAACCAATAGAACCGGCTCCCAAACATTTAAACCACACAACATCTCCAGACAAACAATGTGAGAAAAGCCTCATGATGACATCCTCATGAACAATCTCAAACCGATCAACAAATTTCTCAAAGTCCTCCAAGTGCTTCTCAACTGTAACATGATCCTCCCCAGAAAACCAAGGAAGATACTCAAAGGAATAAAGAGGATAAGGATGAAGGTCAAGTGGCAACCTTAAAGGTTTAAACATGTTGTCTCTAATCTTAGCTTGAAAACCGGTGAGATGAATATGAGGTTTAACAAGAAGATGGACAGGCTCAACAGTAATAATGGAAGGAAATGAGATCTGAGAAGGCTTTGAATCATTTTCAACCCCCTCAAGGCTACAAGGGTGATCAATTTCACGAGGAAATCCAATACAAATCCCACTTTTATGTATAGGCTAAGGAGAAGACACAAGATCACTATATACAACACAAGAAGAGGGAATTTATTCTTCTTCCAAGGATGGATAAATAAAGGAAGGCTTATCATCCTCTGAACAGACAAAGCATAGGATAATCCTTTTTATATGTAAAGGGAAAGAGAAAAATGAGTTGATAAATAAAAATAGGATTTCATGAAGAAAGCTCATAAACTGATACCTAGTCTTCCCCTTCGGTATGGTCATCTTTCTGTCAAAAGGGTCCTTCCCAGTGGAGTCTTTGATTGTGGAGTCGCCAGGTGAAAACTACAATCTTCAATGGTTCTGATATCTGATGCACCTTCAGAATCATAAGCTCTTTGTCGTTCTATCCCAGGGAAATGTCTTCAATTCATTCCTCGACAATGACGCCAAAAATGTCAGCACTAGAAGTCACCCTCAGATTGCATAGAAGGTAAGCCTAATACCCATCAGTTTATATAGTAAATGTAAATGAGTTTTAAGAGGCCAAATGGAGAAGACTCAATGAAAATAATGTTCTAACTCAGAAATCTGGATTGGTATGTGCAAGCAATTGAGGTCTTAGATCAACTTCAATCAGTAAGTTAGAGTAAAGGTGAGTAGGAAGAAGACTTTGGTGAGAAAAGTGTAGAGGTTTGTTGTGAACATCAAGCCTTCCAGTAGCCTAAGGAATAAAAAATTAAACACAAGATCCTATTGATTCAAATTTCAAGGAAACTGAAAGAAATCATAACAACATTATAATCAAACATTCATCATAATACAGTCACAACAATCCATGTGAATCAGAAAATCATGAACTCTCTCAGTATCAAAGGAAAATAAGATGGATTAAGAAATATGACTTAGATTAATCAAGAAGTCTCAAATCAATACATAACAAAAGAACTAGTGTTCTTCATCAAAATATTACAATAGCAGGGAGCCTAGCTGAACCATTCCTCCTTAACAAAATATCAAAACTGCCTATATATACTAAAAATGCTACAACCACTAGGAATGTGATCGGACCCTTGCATTCAAAGTTTTGAGTTGGTGCCTACTCTATCAACATGTGCAGGCCTTCTTATGTCAGACTTGAGCCCGACTTAGTTATGTTCTTTGCAAGAAAATCCATCCCTCGGGAAACTTTAGATTGAAAATCTCCCCCCATGACCATTCTCAGTATGCTTTCCATTTATGGGGTGAGATGAGGTCTCAAATGATGTCCCCATTTCCATTAAATACCTTCATACAGATTGGGATGAGGCTTGACACCCATGAATGTTCTGTTGGACACACCTACCACACTTAGAGGGGGGATGAATGAGTGTGGGGCTCTTTTCCCCAAAACTTCCCTCCTGCACAAAAACTCATCAATTAGCATTCAAAAATTATTCATTACCCATTGCTATCATTTATAACCAGTTAAATGTAAGCACATATTAGTAACATATATCAGCAATATATCATCAACAAGTCATCATCACAATGGACACAAAGAACACAAGATGTATGTACAATTTTCTTTTTATTACGGACTACAATCCTTGGGTTTATCAACAACAACTGAATAGAGTACAACTCTACAAGAGCACCATCTCTATATGCAAGACTCAACTTACATTCTTAGCACCAATTGAGATGAGGCAAAAATCCTCAATAGAGATCAATCTGTCAATAGGTACGCGACCTGTCAGTAGTGCAGCCCACGTGTGCATATGCCTTGGCTCACTACATCCCGAGTGTGAACGCGGCCAGTGTATAATGTAATGAGCGTATGCTCTTGAGCACTTAGGGTTTTTCTTTGCTTCACATGCTCAGATCCTCTGCAACCTGCAATCACTTTCTCTTCTATCTTGCACTGTCCAAACTGACCCACAGCCAGTCATAATACATCCAAGCTCTCCAATAGCTCGCTCATGATCCACAATAAATCAATATGAATGCTATCTCAATCATGTATAAATAACTGGTATACCATAGCAATCATGTCACTACTGAATCACAAGAGTGCTGCTCACTCCATCAACCAAATCAACCAAATTGAGCCACATCATAGAATCCATACCAAGAATTCCCTAAGCATTCACAACATATCAAACTATAGCATCTATCAAGACAATAATGTAACCATACCAGTGTCTTAGTGATAGATTTGAGGCCATAGAATGCAGATCTGGAACCTGCTTCATCATCCAAGAGCTTGGCACTAGCTCAAACACAAATCTCCATGAGGTTATTTAGTCCACTCTCCCTATACACAGTCATCCCTTGTGTACACTCATCCTATACATAGCCAGCCCGCATGTACAAGCACCCTATACACAGACAACCTGCATGGGCATCAGAAAATAGGGTTTTCTGTGAATCTGAGACTTTTTCTGCCAAGATACCCAACATTGTCAAAACTTTGATGTGTCCATGAGATCCTCCTCTCACTCTCTTCCTTAGAATAGATATTCAATCATTCTCAAGAGATCCACACCAATAAGAAGCTCTCCATCAATACTCCAAAAGATATTCACAAGAAGCTCTCCATTGATCCACAAGGATTCTCACCAAAATGTGCGTTTTACAAAATATCCTAGCTTCTTATTTATACTTTCATCTTCTAGGTCACTTAACCCATTTTTAGGTTACTTAACCCATTTCTAGGTCACTTAACCTATTTTCCTTATTTTAGGGTTAACCACTTTCCATGAATAGAACATTCTCCAATACTTTATCATTTAAATATTCCTTCTTGATTTTCTCACTTTACTTTATCATTTAAATAATCCATCTTGATTTCATCACTTTACTTTATCATTTAAATAATGATTTCTTCTTTTCAAGCACTTTTACTTCTTTGACCTTTTGGGGCTTCAAGCCTTCATATGGCGGTCCTCCAACTTCATAAGGCCATAACTCTCAAACCGCGAGGAGTTATGTGACATTCCACATACCACCGGAAATGGCATGACAAGCACTATCCATCTAGGATAGTTTCACCAACAACTTCATTGATCTTCATCTCATTATTACACATACAAGCATGGGTCCTCCAACCATTCTTCTAGGATAACTCATTCCATAAAGCGTCTTCCCATGAGGGCTTTCACCATAAGGGGACCACTTTGGAGTTCATCCATTTGTGCACCTTATCAACTATGATAAGACAATAATGATTCATCTTTGCATCAATTCACCTCTGCACCATATATATCAACTATGCATCATGTATCAATGAAAACTCATTGATCCATCTTCATCAATGCATCATAGCAATGATCCATCTTTATCGATTGGTTTCCACTTGGAAATATATCATTCTCATCAAGGGAATCATATCAATTACTTGACATCAATCAAACCAAACCATTTACATATGATCCAACAATCTCCCTAATAATCAAACCATTGGCATCAATGACAACATGATCCAACAATCTCCCCCTTTGGTATTGATGGCAATACCAACATTGATGTCAACTCCAATTACCGATATTGATGTCAACATGTAGACAAGGCATGCTCTTGATCAATAGTCAATGTGACTATCTCTCCACATCAATCTCTCCCCATCAATAGACATCAATCACATCAATGTGATTATCTCTCCCCCTTTGACATCAATGACAAAGGTCCATTCTCCTCTTGGGGATGCTCCCCCTATCTTGTTTCCATTGTATAATCTCTCCCCTTTTGAACAAGGGATATCAATCTGATGTAATGCTGAAAGATACATCAAACATACTCCCCATGTGACCATCACTCCTCCTGGAATTATGCTTTTGTGCTCTTTCTTCAAACATAGGTCTCTTTTGTAGGTATGTATTTGATAAATATCTCCTCCTAGAATCATGGGAAGAAGAATGACTCCCCCTAAGGGTATGTCTCTCCCTATATTCTCTGCAAGATGAACAATATGTTACCATATGACGATCCTTGGACCTGTTCATGCATCAAACTTGTGCCATACCATACATCATGAAACAAAAGATATGTCATCAATGAAATAGAGAATCATAAACAATATATCCACCAAGTACATCATGTACCAAAATGTTCCCACTATGCACAGCACCCATGTACATCAACCATGTACATCATCCATGAAATGTATCCACCATATGCCAACATGTGCATCTACCAATATGCCAACATGTGCATCTACCAATATGTCAACCATGTGCATCTACCAATATGCCATACATGTGCATCCACCAATATGCCAAACAATGTGCATCTACCAATCATAAGATATACCATCCATGTACACCACCATATTATTTTACATAATCCAACAGATGAGCATTTGATCAACATCAATCCATACTCTTGGGTTAGTGCCATGCACCCAAGATTTATTTTATATCATAACCTTGCATGATCTCACTTAGAACCATGAAAAACTGCAACAAATAGTGTCAGAACCTTCAATAAACAATGTCAAACTCTGCAGTACAGAGTTATACCATCACATCAAAATCCAAGCCATGTGCATTGCCTTTTTCCCAAGTCTTTTCAATAGACACGCGACCTGCTGCACAACTGAGCGCGTGTGTACGTGACCTATTCAAGGTCAGAATGCGTGGAAACATGACTATTACCACTGTTACCTATGTGTGCCTTAGTAAATGACACATTTGAACTTCCCTCCAATCTTTCATTCTGAACTTGTTGCTTTGTCTTCTTCACCCACTTCTGTAGATGACCCTTCTCTTCAGAACTTGAGCTCTGAGTATCCATTTTTTCAAATATGTCTCCCTTTCTTACTTCATTCCTTCTTCTAGCCATGCTATGTGAGGTCCTCATCATGGAATTCCTTCTTGTGTTCCAACACTCCTGGTATTTGTGGCCAAATCCACTACAGCTGTAGCATCTCATAGAGCTACAATGAACAACAATATGTCCTATTTGATCACATCTCCAACACCTTGTGGTGTTATAAAATCTTCCATTATATCTCCTTTCATAAGATCTACATTCAAAAGCTTTGTGACCATATCCATTACATGAATAACAATTCCCATGAAAAATAATTTCATACCTTTGCTTTGGTGTCCCAAAAATGGCTTCTTGATTTCTTCCTTGCTTTGTTCTTTTGAAATTTTCTTTGCCTTGTGTAGATGGTTGTTTTGCAACATTGTCTTCTTTCTTTTATGGACTTACCTCATGCTTCTTTGAGGTTCTTTCTTAAGCATGTGTATCTTCTCCTTTGTATCCAAGACCTGATTTATCACATGATGGTCTTTGACTTTCCAAGATCCCATCCAAGATTCTTGAGCTATTCAAGAATTTGTTTGACTTTTCCACCTTCTTTCTAAGGTCAACAATTTCATCTTCTAACTTGCAACATGAATATTCCTTTTCATTTATTTGAATCTTCAATAGTTCCTCTATTCTTTTGGATTCTTCAATTTGGGTCTTGAGATGAACAATAGTTTCAAAACTTTTACTAATCTCATCATCTATATTCATGTCTTCTTTTCCATTCTTCAGTCTTGTGATCTCTTCTTCCTTTTCTTCTAATTTAGAACTATCTTCTTGTTCTTTGAGCATTCCTTTTAACTTCAAGATGTGCCTTTGAATCCTCCTAAGAAACTTCTTAGTGTTATCCGAAATATAGTTATAGTGTGTATAAAAATGATCACTCCTATACATATATAAACCCTCTTCAATTTCCTTTTGAAGTTTTAATAGAATTCCTTCTATTCTTTTCATGGGATAAATACCATCAAACTTTACACAAACTATATCTACATCTTCTTCTTCACTTGTAGAGAAAAATTCATCATCATCATCATTGCATTCAAGGGCTTTAGAGTGTTCTTTACCTTCATTTGAAATATCCTCATGATCTTCCTTTTTGCCAATATCAACACATACTTCTTTGCCTTCATTTGAAATGTCTTAAAGATCTTCCTTTGTGCTATTATCACTTGATTCTTTATCTTCACTTGAAATATTTTCAAAATCACATTTAGAAATAATGCATTCAAGATATTTTGATTTACCTTTGATGATCTTAATGGAGTGGTCTTCAATTTCTTCTTTCTCTTCCTTGCTTTGATATGTCTCCTCTAGCTTTAGCCATTGATCCTTGGCAGAAGTGCATTGTCCCATGCTCTCTTTGATAGGGCTTGAGAGTCCACTAATAATGGTCTTGAGAGCCAATGCATCATTCTTCTTTCCTTCCCTTTGAGCTGCTAACTTTGACTTGTTCTTCAACGAAACATATCCACCGATGGTTGCCTTCCAAATAGCTACTCCCATTGTCTTCAA
>ML778055.1:788101-807090 GCA_009831015.1 Picea engelmannii | reverse complement strand
AAAGGGTTTGGTAAAGGTTTTGGGTTTTGTGTTGAGTCCCCCATGTCTCTTGTGCACACAATGGCCTCCTGTAAGGTATGAGGCTTGAAATCCTTAACCCAACCCCTCAAGGGCTCTTTCAAAGCCTCGATGAACAACATCACCAATATGTGCTCTGATATATTGGATATGGCCACGGCCTTCCACTGGAATTATGAGATGAAGGCCTCAACCGATCCAGTCTACCTCAACTGTGTAAGATCCCTCAAGTGGAGCTATGGATCTCTGCTATCAAATCTATCCATCAACCTCTCCGTGAACTCCAAATATGAGGTAATGTGGCTGCGACCCAACGTCACTAGTCCATGGTAACACCACTCATGGGCCTCCCACTCCAAGTGTAATGTGGAAAAGCTAATAGCTTCTGACTTTGTCATCGGGTTAATCTTGAAGCATGTGTGAAGCCATGAACCCATGCCTGAGCTGAGCAACGTGATGATACGTCGAAAGTAGGAATGTACAATTTTCCCTCTTTCTTGATGAAATCCATGTTGTGAGCCTGCATATTGCCTCTCTGTGCCTCCCAGGGTCTATTTTGATATTTGATTGAAAAATAGTCCATAAAACTCATGTATGCATGGAACTCCGGTCCTAATGCCAAGTAGTCTCTCTTGTACTCCTCGAACAGATCCTGTAGCACCACTTTCCCCTGAACTGACTATCCTCATGCCTACCCTGGTTGTCCCAAAGGCTGTCCCAATGTTTGTCCTGTTTGTAACTATGGATATAAAGGTCAGGGAATCCTCCCAGATGATGTGTAAGCTTAGGTTGCTGAACAGTTTTTACTATCCCCTCCCTGAGATCCACTGGAGCCACTGGCCCTACCTCCCTGGTGTCCTCCTGAACCACTCGGTCCTCTTGCGGAATTGGAACCTATAGTGCTCATACTATGCTGGAGAATCTATGCACTAAGGTTCGTCTGTTGTATGGTTGTCAACAGGTCCCTCTGTCCCCTAGCTAGGTCACTCAACATTGCCTGTGAGTTGTCAAGATGTATCTCGGGGCCTTTCCCCTGCCCTAGGGTGTCTCACACATGTCACCCATAGTCATCTCTATCTCGGCCTCTATGTATGAACTGATATGTTATCTATCCTCTATCTCTATCTCTGTATCTGACTAAGTGTGCAAGGGGGTGTAATCCCTTCGATTTCTATCTCTCATATCTCTACTATGACCTCTGCGGTATTGAATGTACTCGTCTCCAATATGGCCTCGACCCCCTGGGTATTCTTCACTTGTTCACAGAATCATGGGGTCATGAGAAACACTTCTTCATAGGATGGCAGGAAGAAGGCTATGATACCACTGAAATATCTAGTGTTCTGTCTCACAGATCTGATCCTCTGGGGGTTTCTGGATGTTTTTTATCTTCATATTTGATACTCTGGGGGTTTTTGAATGCATTTTAGTTATGTGCTTGAGATGTTTTGTGGTTTTTGTATGTGCATGTTATACATTATGGTTTAAAAGGTATAAATATGATGCATGCGGAGATAAGGAACAACAACCGCCCAATAATATGTATTATGAGATTTAAGCAGGGAAATACAATCAAATACTGGAAATATAGAAGATAGTCATCAGCTAGATCTCATAGATCGTTATTGGAATACAAGAAAATAATCATAAAATACTTGTGATTAGAATATGAAGGAATATCTGATGCATGCACGGATAGATCGACAAAATTGGCAGTTCCGGAGAAGCACCGTAATCGCTACAAACTGGAAAAATTGTCTGGAAGGCTATACCCATCAGAATGAGCTGGAAACTGTCCCAATAGAAGCTCCCTAGCCTCTAGACTAATCATGGTGAATGTCGAATGGAATATATATCCTTTGATGCTTTGGATCTCATCCCCTGGGGGTCTGCACACCTCCTGGGCTCTCTGGATGCACCCAAATGATTCCACCAACAAAATGGTTTGATATAGGACTCAAAATATTCACCCCACCAAATGTGGAACTGGGTCGAAAGGGTTTCCCCATATCTACTTTGATTCTCCTTCTATGGCCCCAACTATCCTTCCACAAGAGCTACGCCCTATATGGCTGAATGATGCACTCTGAAGTATTCCACCAATTGAATCTGATGGTAGGTGGCTCAATCAATGCACCCTGGATGGATCTCAACTGGGTCAGAAGGAAACGACAATCTGAGCTTTGATCTTGTGCACCTACACAAACCCTCGATCTGACCTTGTTCCCTCACTGGATGAGCTGCGCACACTGCAAACTGGATACTCCTAAATAGAACGGTGAAATACCTGGATGGTATCTCCGATGGGATAGGGTGTGTCTCTCGACATTGAAATCGATCAATGGTGGTGGTTTCCTCCAGAAATCCAAAAAACAGTAGAAGTCGAATCTCTTCCTCCTCTGGGAACTCTCAACATCAAATCATAACATAACATAATGAGGAATTAGGTTGAATTTCTCCCTTTATAATCTTCCCAATATAATTCACCATTGACCTCACTTAAGATAGGATCTTTTCCTCCTAAGGTGAATAATTAATTAATTAATTCCCCCTTTAGCACCTTTTCATTCTAATTCTTCGTTGACTTAGGCTTAAGTGACTTTTCCTATGCTTTTTGGCTTAATTCATTGTTTAGCCACCAAATAACCCTTATTTCTCCCTTTGTTCCATGTTTTTGCCTGACTATAGTCTATAGGAACATATAGACTACTAAGTCACTCCCTGCTGGCCTACTCTTGGGAACGGGACATCACAGTCCTCCCTTCCCGAGATTTCTTGTCCTCAAGCAACATCAATCCTAGGTGCTGCAGGATATGCTCTCCCTCCCATGCGGCATCCTCCACTGGAAGACCCCTCCATCTAACCAAGCACTCCCTGATGACCCTTCTTCTCAACCTATTCTTTCTCTTCTCTAATACCTCCTACGGCACTAGCTCCAACAGACCCTCCTCATCCAAGGGTGGAAACTCCTCTAAAATGATAATATGTTGTCCCACGGCCTTTTTCAGGCAAGAGACGTGAAAGTCGTTATGAATCTTGCTACCCTCCAGTATCTATAGCTCGTATGCCACCTTGCCTATTCTCCTGATGACTCTATATGGCCCATAAAACTTTGGCTTCAGCTTCTCTGCTCCGATACTCTTCAAGGATTACTGTCTGTATGGCTGTAATCGCAAAAAAACCAAATCCCCTACCTCAAAATTGCGCTCGAATCTATGTCGGTCTACATAGATATTTTGTTGGTTCTGAGTCGTCTACAAGTTCTCTCTCACTTCCTGCAGAATCCTCTGACTCTCCTCCACCTAGTCTTTGGCCCTCGGGATCTTGTTGTCCCCAAACACAGTCTCCACAAAGGAGGGTACATCGTATCCATACAATGCCCTAAACAATGACATCCTGATAGACATATGGTAAGTTGTGTTGTAGCAATACTCACCCATGTGTAACCATCTCACCCATGTGCACTACTGCCCCCCCACATAGTTCCTCAGATAACCCTCCACCCATTTGTTGATGATCTTTGTATTTCCATCTGTCTATGGATGGTAGCTAGTACTCATAGCTAGCTCTTTGTCTATCAACCTAAAAATCTCTTGCCAAAATGCGTTGATGAAGCGCCCATCTCTATCATTGACTATCTGCCTTGGTAAACCATGAAACTAGAATACCTCCATAAAAAATAACTCTGCTATCTGTATGGCCTTGTAGTCTGTGGGTATGGCAAAGAAATGTATAAATTTGGTCATCCTGTCGACCACCACAAATATACAGCCCCCTGCCCTGCACTCAAGGAAGGCCTGTAATGAAATCCATAGAAATGCTCTCCCATTTCTGCTTTAGAATGGATAGGGTTTGTAGCAACCCTGCAGGGTGTGTTTGCTCGTACTTGTTCTACTGACAAGTCATGCACTCCTAGATGTGTTTCAGTACATCATCCTTGAGACCCTTCCATAAGAATCTTTCCCTAATCTTCCTATACGTTTTGAAGTACCCCTGATGCCCTGTTGTAGGCGAATCATGACACACCTTCAGAATTTTCCCCTTCAGGCTAGATTCTGGAACCAAGTAGATTTGGTCCTTGTAGAAAATGATGTCATCAAGAACCCGATATATATCATCAATCACATGTCCATCCATCACCTCACAAGAAAATTTGTTTTTGGATTATTCCACCAACAAATGAGCTTTCCAATCTGTACAAACATCCATCATCGAATACCCTAATGGCCTCCTAGACAAGGCATATGCTACGATATTCCTCTTTTGCTTGACATACTCAATGTCAAAGTCAATTTGAGACCCACTTCTATTGTCTCTCACTGAGGTCTTTCTGATCTAGGAAATACTTGAGACTGTTATTATCAATCTTCACTACAAATCTATTGCCTACTAGACACTGCCTGAATTTGGTTAAGGCATGTATGATCGCTATCATTTCCTTGTCGTAAATAGGATAGAGTCTCTTCGACTCGTTGAGATTTCGGGGCTCTAACACAATGGGGTGGCCCCCCTACATCAAAACTTCTCCAATCCCCACCCTTGATGCGTCACACTCTAAGAGAAATGGCTGTGAGAAGTCTGTAAGGGCTAGAACAGGGCATGTGCTCATAACCTCCTTCATTTTATCAAATGTTTGTTGTGACTCCTTTGTCCAATGAAAATCACCCTTCTTGGTCAAGTCTGTGAGTGGTTCTCCCAACTGTGAAAATCCCTTGATGAACCACCTGTAGTAACTGCATAAACCAAAGAATCCCTTCAACTTTGTGAGGTTCTTGGGTGTTGGCCAATCCAGAATGGCCTTGATCTTCTCCTGATGAACATGTACTCGTTGCTCACTGATGATATGCCTACATAATTCTCAAGACCTCCTTGAATTCTTGTCTTTATACTCTTCCCGATCTAATTCACCATTGACCTCACTTAAGCTAGGCGCTTTTCCTCCTAAGGTGAATAATTAATTAATTAAGTTCCCCTTTAGCACCTTTTTCATTCTAATTCTTCGTTGACTTAGGCTTAAGTGACTTTTCCTATGCTTTTTGGTTTAATTCATCGTTTAGCCACCAAATCACCCTTATTTCTCCCTTTGTTCCCTGTTTGTGCCTGACTATATTCTACGGGAACATATAGACTACTAAGTCACTCCCTGTTGGCCTACTTTTGGGAATGGGACATCACACCGCCATCCATGCTTGAAATGTCAGGACAATTGTTTTTGTATTTTATTGTTTACCTTTTTTCTAGAGATTTTATAATATAACATTTCCTAGTTTAAGTTATAAAAAAAGACAATTAAATATCATATGATTGATGTGCCATAAGTGAGAAGAGAGAAAAAATGAGGAATGATTATGCCTTAACATATTGCATTCTTCTTGGTGCTTGATAGACTTAGATTTAAGCTAGATCTAACTTAGTATATAATAAATGGATTTCTTATTCTATTACAGTCTCCGATGTTATGGAATGCTATATTGAATGATTTAAATTATTATAATGAACATGGTACATCTGTTTAAATGATACAATACATTAATTATGCAATGTTACATCTGAACAATTAAAATATAAAAATTAATATGATTATAATTTATTTTTTAAAATTTCGTGATGAGTAATTGAAATTTTATTAAAAAAACAGGAAGCTACATTTGGAAACAATGGAAACTTTACCACCAAAACATATAATATTGGTGCATAGTATTCAACTGAACAAAACGATATGTTGTATTCATGTTTATATATTGTTGCTTTTTAATTATTGTTACACACCAGTGTGATTTACATGTAGTAATGAACTTGTGCTTATTGTGAAAGCACTAGTGCATGAGGGGGGATGTGCGGCTAGGTTTTGCTAGCCGCATCCTTGTTACCATGGAGATGGGCGAGCGTGGGCGTGGTCACTTCCAGGGAGAGCGAGGACTCGAGCATGGGCGAGGACGAGGGAATGGGAAAGCGTGGGTGAGGGCATGAACTACTAGGGCCAGTAGAATCCGTGGAGCGGCACAGCGGGTGTAGGCCGAGTGTGGGTTTGACAGTGGTGGCGGAGGGGCATTTTCCCAGAGGGCCTGTGGTATGGCAGTGCTCTGTGGAAGGTGGCCTACAGTGGCTGCCTCCTATTTCGAGGCCGAATGTCTCTCTTCTTTTACCAAATGTTGTTTCGACCTAAGTCGTTACTCCATATGCGCAACGGTCTTAATCTTCGGAGCGTTGGTGGAGGCTTCTGAGGTTTGTTGCAATGGGGCCTTTCTTACTCTTTTTGGTTTTTTTGGACCCTCTTGACCTCTTCCACCTTGGCTAGAAGAGGTTTTGGACCAGAGCTTTGAGGTCCACATCGGGGGCATGCAGTGTACTATTTAACACTTTGAGATCCTTTGGGGGCGTGCGGTGTTGGATAAGCACTTTGAGGTCCTTTGGGGGCGTGCAACATCTAGTTCAGTTTCTTTTATGCTATTTGTTGGGGTTTTTACCCCTGTTTTGTTTCTCTTTTTCAACCTACGTGCTGGTACTGGTGACTTTCTAGTTTCTTTTGGGGATGTAGTAGTATTTAACTGAGCATGGTCTATGGACTAGTTCTACTATGATCATATGTTATGGTCTTGAAGGTGTAAAAAAATTATATTTTCAGTAATATAATTGAGCGAATTTTCTATTGGAAAAAAATGAAAGAACTAGTGCTTCAAACTATGACAACAACACCATTACTTTTAACGATATTGTTACCTTCATCATTAGTATTATTGTTACCACTACCAAAACTTAACGGTGCATAAAGATATATATGCAAAAGCGCTAACTAATTAGTCATACACATTGGAGTTTTAGAAATATTTAGTACACATCAATTCTTTCAAAATATATAATACACGTCGATATTTTTAAAATATATAATAAACATCGATACTTTCAAAATATGTAATATGCATCTCTATATATTTAGTGCACAATGGTGTTTTCAAAGTATATAATATAGATAGGTGTATGTTTAGTGTGTATGGATGTGGCTTATTGTTTGAAAGACGTGCTCAAAAGAAAACCTCCATTAAAATCTCTAACTACTCAGACTTTTTAGTTATAAAGAAAATCTACTAAAACCTTTTATTTCTTTTCTCATATTTTCATCAAACTCTATAACATAAAAACCTCTGCTAAAATCTTCTCAACATGATATTTCCCTTATAATAAATCTTTTCTCATATTTTCATCAAACTCTATAACATAAAAAACTCTGCTAAAATCTTCGCATCATGATATTTCCCTTATAATAAATTTATGCTGCTGGCTTGGAAGTATGAAATATGAATACATATGAAATTAGTGTTTGAACCTAACAAGTTATATGTTTTAGACACAGAACAATGTAACCTTTATTGGATTATAGAAATGGATGATTGATTCACTTCATCCTCCAAGTGAGAATCCTACTCTTCAATGCACTCTTATATTATATTATGATAATCTTTAATTATATTTATTATGATCCTCTAATTTGTCAAGTAGCTACAAGGACTTGGATAACGTCAACATTATCCTAGTTGTATGGATAATAAAGGAAGCAGAGTCGGTAAGTTAAGGTTTAGTTGAATCACTTTTTATCCCTAGTAGGGAATGAAACGACAAATAAGCCGAGGTGGATATCATTCTATTTTTACGTATGCACATACATGTAATCGAAGAGGACACTTCAACTTGCTCCCTCATATCTCTTTCTTTTCTATCAAGGAAAGTGAATTAAGAGGGAAACATGCAATGAACCACAACATGCATATTATAACGATAGCGTAACTCTCACTCTCGCTGCCATTTGGCGAGGGCCCGTCTATATATATAGACACACGCATTAACTATTAAGATGGATATCTTCACCACTTTGGAACAACTTAGCAATAAAGATGCATTTTTGCATTTAAAATGTGTGAAATAAATACAACTAAGATTGTTTAAGGTCATAATCAAGCAATGGATTTACAAGGGAATAAGATAGTAGATGGGGTGGGAGATATCACCTTCATGAAACAAAACATAACTCTTATTTTTTTCTAAATTTATCTAGAAATACTATAACCCTAAGCCTCACATCAATATAGAATCATTGGGTAAATAAAAGTCACTTATTGAAAATGACTTTTTTTTGTTTTTTTTTTCCAAAAACCAAATTTTTTCATGTCTACAATTGTTATTAAGATCAAAATAGACTTTTGAACCTTCATTGTTTCTTTTGTTAATAGCATATTTCCAATTCCACTTGTGATAACAATTGATTTCGAGATACTTATAAAAATGGACCTATTTGAAGTTTCTATTATTATAAGAAAAATTTGAGTATGTGGTTTTCTTCGATTAAATGATCATTGTCTTTGTTTTCTTTGTATAAATAGACATTTTGTAGTTACTGTAAAAATATTTTAGAATTTCAAGTTGTTTAATAATATTAGAGGAGATCCTTGCTACGATAACAACATCATCTTCATATAGAAGGTGATGATGATGACTAACCCTACTACTTTATTCCTACACAACCTTTTCTTTATGTAATCAACTAACTTGTCAATATAAATACTGAAAATAGTATGCAATAAATGGTAATTTTGCTTGAAGCCTATATTATAATTGATTTCCTCTTATCATCCCTGATTATTTCTAAACTTGTCAAAGAACATTTTGTATATCCTTATCACTGAAACCCTCAATCTAAAAGGGGGTCTAATATCTTGTAGCCTCTATTAATGGTTATTTATGGGAATTGTGTCAAATTTTTTTTAGTCAACAAAACAACAAAATATATTAACCTTGTTATTTTGACAATCTTCTACTTTAATCTTGGAGTGATTAGATAGTCTAAGGTTGAATGGTCACTTTCAAAACCATATTTCCCCTTAGCTCTCTAATCATGGATTTCAAGCCACGAGATAATATTCTTCTCCAATATTAATCCATACAAGTTAGCTAGAAGAGGGATTATCATAATTGTTGTATAATTTGAAGGATTATTTTTGTCATAAATTTTAAAAATATGAATAATAAGGATTTTTATCAAATTCTTAGGAAAACCTTCCTTAATTGCTAGATTAAAAAAATTATGAATTTAAGGAAAAAGAATGGAGTCTCCTATCTTTAATATTTCAGTGTGATAACTTGCAATGTCTTAGCTTTTCCCTTCGCAAGGCACTTAAATCCAAACCTAATGTATTCTATAATGGATATGAATCAAGTCAACTTTAAGGTAGACATATTACTTTTCCTTCTTAGCTAACACTAGTAATAGCTAGTGTAACATTCCAGTTTTAATCTTTGTGAATTGTAATGTAAATGTACACATGTTAAATAGGTTGGTGAGCCAATATGTTTTGGGCCAGAGAGCCTAGCATTGTAATCTATACATACCTTGATTAATTAAAAATACATTTCTAGCTAAGATATGAGAGGGATGATAAAATTGGGGGGCTATGGTTCCACAATAAAGGGGGATAAAAGGGTGTTTTGAGGGAAAATACGGCATGCCTAGAATCCCATGTCATTTTCCTAAAGTTAATTTCCATTACCATATAATCCTTCTTTGAATTATCAAACTAATCATTGAATGAGAAGTATAGGTTGAGTACCTTCATGTAAGAGGTTGGTGGGGAAAGTCATCTCACCTATTTATGATAGCATGGGTTGAGTACAACCACATTTTGGGAATTGTGAGAGTCAAACACGCATGGGAGAACTAGAAATTCTAGTAGGAAAAGAACACAAACTTTTGGGACAACAAGAGGAGAGGAAAAGGAGAGATCGATGCTGAAAATAGAAGGAAACCATAGTAGGCATTGAAGAAAATCTTGTTGAATATGAGAATTACCTGGAAAATAAGGTTTTTATTTCTGGAAGGAATATTTCTATTGAGAAAATGCTCAAGAGCCTTGAGAAAGTTGATGTGAGAACTCCTGTTACAACTAAGATTCCTAGAGTCCCCAACTAAGAGATTTCTTGGCTAACTTCTATTAGAGACCTGGAGGGAAGAGGGAGAGCCTAGGGAACTATGTGGAAGAGAAGGGGATCCCATTCCTTAGGTTGTGCAGGTTGAGGGGAAAAGGAGCTAGTGGATTGGAATTGTTGTAGGAGTTAGTATTCTGGGTATTGATCTATTGAGTGGACAATAGCGAACCTTAGGAGGCATTCCTTCCTTATGGACTCATATCCCTAGCTTGGGGGTGGATTTCTATTGAAATAAATGGAACAATAGGCCTGTTATTGGGAGGAACATCCCTCATATGTAGTTAGTTGGTGACATTTACTTATGAGATAAGTGTCTCATTCACCATTTTTATTTATTGTGTTAATGCTATGTTTTGTTTTTTTCCTTTTACTGTGTGTTTTGAATGTTGTGCATGGATAAATAAATTTCATTCACATTTTCAAAATTGTTGATAGTTTCATGAGTGTTTTGTATCATGTTGCATGCATTTGTTTTATATTGGTATCCAATTTATTTCTTTGGGTTTGGTAGTGGGTATGCTCCAAGTTGGTATCAAAGAATAATTTGTATTAGTGTGGCCCAACATGGGATTTGGGTATGATACAAGTGGTATTATAGCTTAGGTTGGAACACTAAACTTGCAGGGGCATGCTACAAAACAACATAGTTTTTATTTGCATGGAACTTGGGTGAAATTAATTTATCCCAACCTAAGGAATCAAAGTCAAATTCCCTGAATTTTGATTTTTACAAGAGGATTATCTGGTCTAGACATTGATATGGCCATTAAGGAGTCAAAATTAGCTCATAGGTTCGAGTTTATGAGTTTCACGATAGCCACGAGCTCAAAATTTTGGAAAAATGACTAAGGAAAAATTCATGACTTTTTTGCGATATAATGTGTATCACATGAAAAATTTATTGTTCTGATACAATGTGTATCGCATGGAATTGTTTTCCATGTGGTATAGTATTTTTTGTCGGGAATAAAAAAAATTGGGACTTAAAAATTTTGAGAAAAAAATGGGTAGATTTCTCGTATCCCAAGAAAATATTTTCTTGCGGTGTGATGTATTGCACCAAGAAATGTTGCTAGTGAAATACACCACACAAAAATAAAATGATGGGATGCGATAAAGGGAGAAGATGAATGATATTGCAAGAAAATGATTTCTTGCAATGCGAAGTATAACACCTAAATATGTTTATGGTGTGATACACCGCACAAAAAGAAAATGTGGCGATGTAATACACCACATGAAAAAATAGTTTTGAGATGTGACAAGGGACAAGGAAGAAGAAAAAGAAGGAAGACTTAGTTCATTTTGAGAAAAATCCAAGACTTTTCTTGTATCACATGAAAAGAAAACGTTGTGATGTGATACACCATGTGAAAAAAAACCTTGGGATGTGATAAAAGAAGGAGGCGCATGCTTGTCGCAAGAAAAATATTTTGAGAGATGCAATATGTTGCACTAGGAAAATAATCTATGCAACACATCACATATAAAGTAAATATTTTGATGGGGTAAGTAAGGGAACACTCTCGCAGGAAAAAAAACCTTAAAGGAATTAGAGAAGAAAATGATGAAAAGAAAGAAAAGAAAAAGGCCCATATCATAGGGAGGAAAATATTGGCAATGCGATGAATTGCACGAAGAATATTTTATGGTGTGATACACCACATGAAAAAAAGATTTTAGTGAAATAAAAGAAGGAAGGAAAGTTCCTTATCGTGAGAAAATATTTTATGGCCACGCGATACGTAGCACAAGGAAATTTTTCACATGCGATAAATATCTTTGGGATAGTGCGATAAAGGGAAAGACACAAGAAAATTTTCTAAGTAAATACTTAACATAAGATAGAAATTTTTCACTGTGTGAGATATCGCACAAATAAAATTTTTGTGTGTGATAAAGAAAAGAGATCACATGAGAAAATATTTCTCATACACCAAGGAAAGGAAACAAGAAAAAATGAACAAATTTTTTCTAAGTATGAGAGTGTCACAAGGAAATATTTTTAGGACATATGATGTGTCATGTCAAAAAATTATTTCCAAGCGACACATTGCAAAAGAAAAAATTCCCATGCAACACATCACAAAAGACAAGAAAAGAAAGGAAATGAAAAGGAGGATAAAGATTATAAAAAAAGAAAAAAAAGTTTGGAGACAAAAACTTGTTTCGGTCATAATAGGAGAAAATCGACTCCAAATCAGATGAAATTTTGGGGTTAAGTCTGCAATGTCAATACCTATAAAAGTTCTAGTGAAGACCACTCGCCAATTCTGCTTCAATTTTCTAGAATTGGAAAATTAGAGATTTTTGAAGAATAGGGTGGAACTCTTTGACAAAAAACCTGTTATTGATGAAATTGATATAGTTAGCCTATGCAGAATACATGAAGATATCTATTTGGGCATTTGGCCAAATTCCAAAGGGTTTGGAGTGGAGGCACCAAAATAAGGCAAACTCCACTATTCTAGGAGAGTTTTGGGGAATTTTTTAAATCTTCAAAGGAGGAAAAGGGACCCTATATCACAAATATAGAAAATATTATTTACTTGACATTCTACCTCCTCAACAATATAGACAAATTTGTCTAGCTAAATTTGTCTTATTTTTTTCTCTATTTGGGAGATAGCCATTTTTATTAAAAAATCGAAGACTACAGAAAATGAAAAGAGGACAAAGTTGACAATTTTAAATCGATGAAGAATTTGAATGGAGCATTAGATACCCATTCATAAATTTGTTCTGTACTCAAAATTAGAAACAATTATCAACACCTAATACCAAAAAATTATTGTTTCTCTCCATATTTTCCTCTATCAATGACATAAGATGGCCTCTTAGATAGATGTCACTAGTGAGAAAAGGGCACAATTGAGTAGAAATGGAAAAATTCATAACTTTAATCTTAGAATTCAAATTGAGGCATGAGTATAGTTGTTGGAAATTCAATCGAAAGTAAAACATGACAGAAGGTTCAAGTTCTCCAAGGAAACATCTAGTTGCTTTAGAAAGTTGCAAAAGAAATGATATTTGACTTAGTGAATAGTGTAATTCTTTAATATGAAAGATTTCCAAAATAGCTTTATTTTTGGAAAAATGATTTTCAAAGGACAGAGGTGCATGATAGATGGGAAGATTGAGTAGGGAAGGATACATATAATTCATGATGGTTCTCATGTAATGGTCTGGAGACACATTGGAAGTGTAACAAACCAACAATAAAAACGGGTTGAGTTTTAATAACATGGTATTGTTGATGAGTAGGAAACACTCAAGAAGAGTGTGTTAAGTTAAGGGGTTATTAACAAGATGATCGAATATCATAAATGAATGTTGTGTGGGTCTATTTTAGAATATAATTCTAGAGTGCAATCATGAATAAAAGAGCTATGAGAATCAATGAAATTGGTTATTATGTACAACCAATGAACCATGACAATAGTAAAAGTTATAGAGAAGATAATAAAAGGTTGATAAGATCTCTGGAGGAGTAGAACCAAATTAATATTGAGTTGATACAGAATCTAAATGACTTGCAAAGGAAAATCAACAATGATTTTAGCACAAAACATGCATCCAATAGGTGAAGAATGACATTAATAAGCACATGAAGGTAAGGTAAGGTAAGTCTCCTTAAAGGAACAAATGTAATTATGGCTATAAATCATTTTGAAAAAGGAATAGGGACCTATTATGGTAATGTGTGAGTCATGGGGATGGACAAATCATCTCTAGGGACTAGCATATAAGAACTTAGAAGAGTTACTACCTATAAATTGACAACAATGGTTGAAGAATTTAAAGAAATAAAAGTAGTTTTGTTATCGAAGTTCACGGTGGAAGTAGGGTACATGTGTAAATTATTCATGGGATGAAATAATTAAGGTTCATTCACCCTAAAGGGTGCCAAGGATAAAATAAATAAAGGAAATGTGTGTGGATTGGTTTACAAAGACTACAATTGATATTCAAAGAGAGTTATCACATAAAGTGAAGTAGATCCTGGGACTGAAAAATGTCTCATGATGGTTGGAAACAATGGAAACAGATTTCATAATATGAATGGTTAAGATGGTTGGAATATATCACAACATTAAGGAGATGGAATTTGAAAGGAAACCATATGAAAATGTAAGAGTATTAATTGTAATATCTTAAAATATTGGATGGACCAATTGAAGTTACAACTGGGTGAGAAATAGAGTTGACTCCTCTAGAGTATCCTCACAACCATACATAATCAATGGGGTAACAAGGACCTATGGAAATTGACCTTTTTTCCAAAACCAAAATTTTGCATCTCTACAACTGTTATCAAGACCAAACTAGACTTTTGAACCTCCATTGCTTCTTCTCTTAATAGTATAGTTCCAATTCAACTTGTGATGAAAAATAATTTCAAGATACTTATAAAAATGGACCTATTTGAAGTTTCTATTATTATAAACAAAACTTTTGTATGTGGTTTTCTTCGATTAAATGATCATTGTACCTTTGTTTTCTTTGTACAAATAACATTTTATAGTTAGTGCAAAAATCATTTGGAATTTCAAGTTGTTTATCAATATTAGAGGGGCTCCTTGCTAAGAGAACAATATCATATTCATATAGAAGGTGATGATGATGACTAATCCTACTACTTTATTCCTACACAATCTTTTCTCCATGTAATCCACTAACTTGTTAATACATATACCAAAAATAGTAGGTAATAAATGGTAACTTTTCTTCAATCATGTATCATAATTGATTTCCTCTTATCGTCCCTCATTATTTCTAAACTTGTAAATGAACATTTTGTATAGCTTTATCACTGCAACCCTCAATCTAAAATGTGCCATAATATCATGTAGCCTCTTTTAATGATTATTTCTAGGAATTGTGTTAAATATTTTTTAATGTCAACAAAGTAACAAAGGATAATAACCTTGTCATTTTGATAACATTCTACTTTAATATTGGAGTGATTAGATAGTCTAAGATTGAATGATCACTTCGAAAACCATCATCCCCCTTAGCTCTCTTATCATGGATTTCAAACCATGAGATAATATTCTTCTCCACTATTAATCCATACAACTTAGCCATAAGAGGGCTTATCAAAATTGTTGTATAATTTGAAGGATTATTTTTGTCTTAAATATTAAAATTATGAACTATAAGACTTTCTATTGAAGTCTTAGCAAAATTCTTCCTTATTGCTAAATTAAAAAAAAAATTATGAATTTATAGAATAAAAATGGAGTCTCCGATCTGTAAAATTTCAGTATAATAACTTGCAATGTCTTAGCTTTCCCTTCACAAGGCACTTAAATCCAAAATCAATATCTTATATAGTGAAAATAGATCAAGTCAACTTTAAGGTAGACATATTACTTGTACTTCATAACTTACAACAATAATAGTTAGATTATTTTCATTAACATTATTGTAAACTTTAAGGTAGACATATTACTTGTACTTCATAACTTACAATAATAATAGTTAGATTATTGTCATTAACATTGTTGTAGAAATAGTGACAATATTGTAGAAATACTAACAACATTTGTTGCTCTTAGTATAAAAATGAACTAAAGTCTCTACACTTTGAAGAGAATAAATTTACGAACTTTTTTCAAATTAGTTATTTTAAAACCTATAAGACATAAAATTTATGAAAACACCCTCAAATTAATCAAAAGTGCAAAAAGATTATTTTAAAATCAATGAAACAAATCACAAGTCTTTAAATCTAAAAAGAAAAAAAAATAAAAATCATTCACAACCTAAACATTGGATTTAGGTCAAAATTTATTAGGGTTCTTGGAAAATGAAAATGTGTCATTATGACAATATTTAGTTTATTTAAAATATATATTAAATCTAAAAAGAAATAAAAAAAATTTCATTCACAACTTACACGCTTAAATCAAAATTTATAAGTGGATTCTTAGAAAATGTGTCGTTATGACAACATTTAGGTTATTTAAAATATATAATATAATGTGTTATTATGATAATATTTAGTTTATTTAAAATATATAATATTTTCAAATCAAAATTTATAAGTAGGGTTTTTAGAAAATGAAAATGTGTCATTATAACAATATTTAGATTATTTAAAATATATAATATGTAATTATGGCAATATTTAGTTTATTCAAAATATATAATATTTTGAAATGTATGAAATTGTAAAATTTAAAAGCTATAAAAATAAATAGTACTTTGAAAAATGAATAAATAATATTATGAGAAATGAAAAAGAGATATCAAATAAAAATATTTAAGTTTTAAAATTTTTACAATTTAAAAGCTATAAAAATAAATAGTAATTTGAAAAATGAATAAATAATATTATGAAAAATGAAAAAGATATCAAATAAAAATATTAAGTTTTAATAATTTTCAAATTTTATATAATTAATGTAATTGTTTTTATTTAACTAAGAAAAATAAAATTGATAATGTTCAAACTTAATTATAAATACTTTAAAAATATATAATTTTTGTAATTTTTACACTTGAGTTTTCCTTCTCAATACTATTTTATAATGTCATGTTAATTAATTTGAAATCCTTCCCTGCATTGACATATTTTCTTTAGTAATTTCTTGAGTTGTTTTATGAATTCAATTTATTTTTGCTAATTCAAAGTGATATACCAATATATAAATACATTCAAATGTTAAATTATCACATTGAAGTTGGTTTTTAATCTTTTATTTCTTTCATTAATTATTTCTTTGTTTAAATATTATTTCTTGTTTATAAATTTTAGTAAAATTATTTTTTGATAAAATGTGGTACAAATGGACATTCATAAATTTAAAATGGTTTTTTCTCTAAATTAAGTTGACAATGGCCTATATCGTTATTGACAATTTTTGAAATACAAAATGGATGGCCTATATCATTATTATTAATAAAAACAAAAATCATGATTCCAAATATAAGATCTTGCAAGATATCATTCTTACTAGTAATAACAAAAATCATAGTTCCAAGTATAAGATCTTGCAAAATTTTTTGCCACATAATTTCAAGGGATTCACTATGTTCTCTCGTTATTCTCAAACAAAGATATATCTCCCTTTCTTTTTCTTAAATAAATTTATTAAATTTGATTATATTAAAAAATATTTAACAAAAGATCTTTATACACTAAAATGGAGAGTCCAAAATCTCATTATTATTATTATGAAGGAATAACATTTATTTGTATTCATTCAAAAATATGACACCCATTTATATCTACTTCATTAAATTAATCATAATTTAGATCTCATTATTATTATTATTACGAAGGAATAACATTTATTTGTATTCATTCAAAAATATGACACCCATTTATATCTACTTCATTAAATTAATCATAATTTCGAGTGATTGATTCTTCCATTTCATCAAAACAATACAATAGTCAATAAATTGACTTTATTTTCTTGGGATGTAATTGCATTTCTTGTAGTAAGTAAATAAAATGGAGAAACATACAATTTATTATCTGGGAAGATACCTTAAGAATGGTAAACGTGACGATGGATCTCATCTACCAATGTCACAATATGCTTTATCACAAAGAAATGTTTTATCCTCATCTTGTTTGATTAAAAAATTGTGTTCAAATCTATGGTCATTCAACATTTCAATACACCATCCATGTTGTGAACATAATACAAAAATCCTCGTGTCAATGGCTTCCTTCAACAATAAAATCACATGTTCTAGGTGGTAAGTATAATTAATAATAGATTATAGTGTTAGAATAATTTGGCTTCCTTCAACAATAAAATCACATGTTCTAAGTGGTAAGTATAATTAATAATAGATTATAGTGTTAGAATAATTTGAGCATATTTGTTTCTCAACTTCATAGAGAATCAATTAAATATTTGGTCAATTTCATCATGGTTGTCACCTATAAGTATTAAAAAAAAATTAACAAAAATATATTTATATTTATCTAGATTATTTGCAATGAAGTCCAAGAATTAAGAAAATCATGAATTATTTATCGTCAAATTTGGATCATTTCTTATGTTTGGTGTAAATAGGTAAACTCTAGTAAGAAAAAACAATGATACAAGTTCAAAATGTTTGAAATGAACATCATAAGTAAAATTATAACTTTCAATTTTTATTTTATAACATGAGAAATTTCTGGTGTAAATAGGTAAACTCTAGTAAGAAAAAACAATGATGCAAGTTTAAAATGTTCGAAACGAACATCATAAGTAAAATTATAACTTTCAATTTTTATTTTATAACATGAGAAATTTCCCAAGAGATAGAGAATAAGATATTTATAGGACAAGGAATTAACCCATGAGGAAGGAGTTCTTAAAATTATGAAATTAAAACATGAGGTTCACATTTCACTTTAATGCTACTCCATAACAATTTTTCAGTCTTCTTTAAAAAATGGAATATTTGATGATGCATAAATCTCACATGCTTTCATTAGTTAGGGTTAAGGCCACCCAAGATCACTTTAGAAGAAAGGGAATTGGGATGGACTAAAGCTCATATTATTGAGGTGTAACCTCATATAAATAAGATGTTACTTATTAAACACTAACATCTGGAGTTTATCTAAGATATTTCTTCCTAAAATATACTTGGAAATCCATTAGATCATCTAAACAATGTTGATAGATGAGACCCACTCTTACAACCACCCCATGCTACTTCTAGACTTGAAATAATGAAATAATACTTGTTGGTTTCTAATGTATTAAACATGCTACCCTACTTCTAATGCACATCTTAACAACTAACCTTCCCTTGAAAACCACACCCCTCTCTCCATTCTGCCAATTGGTGTAACTATGAACAAGGAGGATAAGTGATTCAAGATCTTTTCATCGAAGTGACTTATAAAGAATTGTGTTAAATGAGCATAAATTAAAGTGCACCATTAAAGAAGGAAAAGCTCAATAATGAAGAGACATAAGCATCAAATATGAACACAAAAACTTGATAACGGAGTTTGTCCCTGGTGGACTACGTCT